>JAVTVY010043338.1:0-20985 GCA_036873755.1 Hanleya hanleyi | reverse complement strand
ATAACCCTAAGCCTTATAATGCAACAGTCTTGACAGCCCACCCATGAACTCCTTGGGAGTATCGTATTGGCCTTCGGGGAGGGTGAGTCGGTTGTCTTTTCCTTCGTGGGTCACCTCGTACCACACTTCATTGGCTCGCACCTTGTACCACGAGTAAGGGTATTGGATATCCACGAGGCCACATTCCCAGCGCCCAGGTAAATGCAACGGTTGCGGTAACTGGGTCGCGTACTTGGCCAAGATGTTGTCAGGAAACACATCCAGCGAACTGTTACTGGGTAGGGTGAGGTAAAACATGGCGACTGAGCTGTCCTGCTGCTGCTGTTGGTTTTAATAGGTGTTCCAGGCCTTGGGCGGTTGTGTCTGGCGTCGTGTTCGTCGCGTTGACTTGCTACGTGTCACAGCTCTGGAGATGTGGGGTGTCCTGATCAAGGATGGTTTTTTAAAGGTCTGAAAAGAAGGTGCCCGTTGTGGTGGTGGTGTTTTGGGGGGTGACTCCGGTTCCCATTCGGATTCCCAAGAAGGTAGTGGGCCACTCGGCGATTGCTGGGTTCGCTGCATAAAGGCCCAGCGGTGGGGTTCCCCACCAATTCCTGTGGTGCATGCATGTCTTTCAAGCCTTGAGCAAAGACCTCCCATCCTCGAGGATCCGTGTGCGATCTGCGTTTACGCATCAGGTCATTCACTAAATCCGTCATGTGGGTCCCGGGAACCACCTGATTCTGTACCGGGAGTTCGCCTTTATCATTCCAAGTCATGTTAGGATTCTGTTTCATCCGTTGTAATACCAGGCCAGCTTGTTTCTTGAACGATGCAGGTACACTCTTCAGCACTTCGTCTTCCACCCACTGTGGGGCTGTGGGTGGTACCCCTGGTAATGGCGACTGTTGGAGCGGTGCTGAGGTCGGCGGTGTGTCACGTGGTGGTGGTGGTGGTGGTGGGGTAGAGAGGGTTTTGTTTTGGTCCATGAACGTCATGTACCGTTGAAGCGTCTCATTGTACCGTTGTACTTTCTCACTGTCGCTTAACCCCGGTCTCTGTAAGATCTGTTGCATCTCTCTATCGAGGGTGTTTATGGTCTTCACCGTAGGTGGGACAGGGTAGGGCGATTGGAGGTTTTGAAGGAACCGTGGTTCGACGAGGACCATTTTTTCGTGTGGTTCATTGTCGCCCGAAGAGTCCACCCAATACTGGACCCAACACGGAAGCGGCCAACGGTGCTAAGATGGCCCCGAGAAAGCCGCCTTTCTGTAACACCTTTTTCTTTTGTGTTTGAGGGACCCGCTTGTGGACTAGGGTTCGGAGACCTGTCTTATGCTTGGCCAACTTGGTCGTCTGAGCCGGAGTCAGTGGTACGTTGCCTTTTAACAGGTTGTACCCGATCTCGCACAGACAGCGTACAAGGTCAGGGTCCGCACCTCGTAAAATGGTTCGGGCCAACTCGGGTGGGGCCGTCTTCAATACACGGAGCGTCGGAGCGTGCTTCCGTACTCGCGCAGACATCATGTACAACTAATGCTAGAACCCACAACTCTGCTCTTTTTATCTACTTCAGAGATCAGAGACAAAGTCAACCATGCTGTGGTATTAATTCTTTTTATTATCCCCATCATCAAACACACACACCCCAGCTGGGGGCGCCACTGTGGGTGTGTTTACATTATTTTTGCATGTACACGTGGTGGGTCTCTCCGGGAAAAATGCCGGTCCGTAGTCGAAGGTGGTCGGGGGTGGCTTGCTTGAGGTCGAAGAGCATATACCCGTGCTGAGGGGTTGTGGCATCTTTAAAGGCTTCCAACGCAAACGGTGTGCGGCCGGGATACATCTGTCTCGCCAGATGCAGCAGTTGAGTGGTATCTCTCGGGTTTTTGAACACCACCAGGTAGTGGGCATTTAAGCTGATGTTCCGATGTTCTTTGTTTTTACTGAACAGATTCTGCACAATGTAGATGATGCTGAGCCGTCGATGATGGCTGCCTTTGGTAAAGAGTTGGGTGACCCGCGCATCCGTCACCGCCATGAGATTATCCAGAACCACCAAGGTGTCCGGTTCCAAATCGGCCAGGTTAGGTAGGCCTTCCACGAACGTGATGTGGGGCATTGCTGCATACGCTGCCTGTCATTCTCCGTAACACCACACGACTCGGGCAATGGGTGGGGTGGTCATGCTGTCGGCGTGTTGAAGGAGCTTCCTGACGAAGTGCGTTTTGCCGGAGCCCGTCGGTCCTGCGATGACGCAAGTAAAGGGATGCTGCCACCGAGGGTCCATGGTTCGAGCTGTATGCGCTGTCGTGGTAACCCGCTCTTGTAAATTTGGTACGAGTGAATTGGAGTGGTGGTGGTGGGTACAACGTCGGTCGTCGTTGTCTGTTCACTGTGAGGGATGATGGTGGTGGGTACAACGTCGGTCGTCGTTGTCTGTTCACTGTGAGGGATGAAATCCGGTGGGTATTCAGACGCAGTGGGTGTACTTGGTGTAGGTGTGGAGCTTGGTGTGGAGCTCGACGTGGCTTGTACACGGGGTGTGGTGGTGACTTGGGCTCGATACGGGGTTGACTGGTGCTATTTGTAGACCGGCTTCACTGGTGGCTGGTGTTCTCAGTTGGTTAAGTAACGTGCTGACATAGGCTACGTCGTAAAACACACCTCCGTACAACACACTCAGCAGGGTTAGCAGTATCACCACAAAGCCCACTTGCGCTTTGCGCGTTTTGGGGGACGCTGTGTTCAGAGGCAGCTGCTGTTTGTCCATAGCACTGTGGTCGGACGTGGAATGAAGGATGACGGCAGTGGCGTCTGGCTTTATAGTCGTTTCACCTGGTTGGCAGCGACCCAGGAATTGAAGGAACTGGGCCAGCCTTGCCATTTGACGAAATGAAACAGTTTGCCACGTCGACGTTCCGTTTTCAAAATCTGCTCCACCGTGTAGTAGTCTTGCTGTGTTTTTACGACACGTCCCTAGCAACGGTTCCCCTTGAAGATCTTCCAGTTCATAGACTCGCGCTGTCGGGGTAAGCGCCGTTTAATCAGGAAGTGCTCATCGCTCCAGTTGGGCAAGTAACTCTTCTCGAACTTGCCCTTGACTTTACTGATCCGTACAGGGTCTCCGACCTTGAACATCTCCTTCGGTGCTCGTTGCGATTGTATGGGGTACAAGACACGCCGGACTTGGGCTTCATTGCATTGGGTCACGGTAATGGGGGCTCTCTCTATACTCCGGTGATAGGCTCGATTGTAACCACTCACAAGTTTCGGGAGAACATCGATGTACCGCCTTGTATTCTTATAGGTGAAATATTTATACATACGGCCTTTGAATGTCCTGTTGAACCTTTCCACCACGGAAGCCTTGGTCTCGTTGTACGTATGGAAGAAAAACATCTTCTGGGCTTTCAGAAACTGTTGGAACGGTCTGTTGAGGAATTCCGTGCCTTCGTCGGTTTGCAAATACAAAGGTTTGCGCCCGGTCTTGAAGATGTCTTTGAACGCCGCTATGAGATTCGCCCCCGTTTTCGTCCGGATGGGTACCACCCACGCATACTTCGATAGGATATCGATGCACGTCAAGATATACCGATTCCCATCGTTGTGTTTGGCAAAGGCGCTCATATCGACCAAATCCGCTTGCCACTGGGCATCTATTCCTCCCACGATTACAAGCGTCTAGTCCGTCATTCATAATCCAGCCGTCGTCCATTAGAGAATATCCGCGTCCATAATCCAAAGACCTATTCCATTTTCCATATAACAGTATTAGCACCAAATTCAAAAAGACAATCATAGGATACAAAAACATAGGCTTGTTTCCTGCAAGAGAGAAGCGGTCAACAGTTTTCACTGATGCCAGCAAGACATCATGATGTTCCAAAAATATCAAATCCGTATCGCTGATCAGTATTCTTAATCCATAATATTCGTTTTAAAGTCGTCATCTAAAGAATGATGTATCTCAGTCACGCTTTGATTGTGACTGTTCATATGAGTACCATGAGGTTCTTGAAGTACACGGGTTCATACGGCCCCTAGCCCCGGGTTAAGCGGAATTAGACACAAGTTACGAAACGTAGCGCCATAGATCTTGCACGCTACGTTCGTATTTTGCTATCAGCATGCGATATGTATCGCCAAATTTGAGAAACTTTGAGTGAAGGCGCTTGGTGGAATAGCCCTGTTTTATAAGTTTCTGCAGCAATGTTTTGTGACGTTTATTAAAATCATCACATTTAACACAGGATCTAGTAAATGCTACTAAGCGAGATATGTATACGCCATATGCAGGTCCCACTGGAATATTACTATCCAGAAAGGGATAGTTTACGATGTCGAAATTGTAATCATCTCTGAAGTCGACGAGAGAGAATGGCCGCTTCATTTTTATAGAGATAGAGATCGAAATAAGATGTGCCTGTAGGGCTATCTGTAGTTTCCTTCAAATCCAGTCAAGGTGGATATATATCCTTCACTGCGTCATTTATATAACGATTATCCACAGCGAGAAGATCGTCTATATAGCGTTTGGTGAATGAGAAGGAACGGGCTTTGAATGGATCGGTTTTTGAAAGCGCCTGCATATAGTCATATTCATAAGAGAACAGATACAGGTCATCCAGCGATGACCCGGTTCCGTAGAAAATGGCGACGGACAGATCGATGTAAGGTATAGGTGTCTTGTTTTCTTAACCAATCTCGGACTTGGGCACGTTGTATCCCCTGGGGTTTGGCCGCTCGATAGAGAGCCGACAATGCACTATAGGCCGCCGGACTGTCGGGACTGTAGTATAAGTTATCCAACACCTTCTCCCAGCGCTTCATGGTGACAAATGATGATGGACCCTGGCTCTATCGTTTATTTATAACGGGTATATCTTGGGCCGGAGTTTCTTTCTGATTTTCTTCGTTGGCTTTCCACAGTGTCCATGGTAAATGACCAGTCCAACTCGTCTGATGACCGCTTGATAAGCACTTGATCCACATCTACCACGGCATCTTCCAATGCAGACCATAGACAGGGTGAAGGGTAAAATGCACTGTACCCCCATCTAGCCGAGCCAATTGAGCAAAGAAGGGGCCGCGTCGGATGTACACATCGTGACACAAGTGAATGAGGTCGCCGTCCAGTTCACCAGACAACACCCGTTTGAATTTGGTCCAGCCCTCTCGGGACAGACGAATGTGAGCCGGGCACGGTTGTGTAAGGTCCGCATCACAGATGTCCCCCACCTCCTCCATGATATCGACCTTATCCGCATAAACGTGCAGGAAGACCTCGGGGGTTAAGCTGAGATACGCCCGTATTATATACTCCGTCATGGTCAGTACGTGAATGGTACAAGATTTGACTGTCTCTCGTATTTATAGGGAGAACCCCGTGAGATCAAAGGATCGGGTGGTCAAAGTCTAGCCGGGTAATCAATGGCATCGTCGTCTGGTTCAGTGCTAGACATTTGTTCATTGGGTTCTGCCGCCGCTTCACTCAGGGCACGAGCCCACTCCAACTGAACAGCTGACCGCTCGTCCGGTGTAAACAGCTGGTCCACAATAGGCACCACTTTCTCGAAGGCTGTCCACAGATCTGGGTCTAGGGTGAAGCCTCGCGTAGGGTCTTGGTAACGGCCCAGGCGTGGGAAGAAGGGTCCACGGTATACGTAGATGGCATTGTCTATGTGGATGAGGTTTCCGTCGAGCTCACCGCTCAACACCCGTTTAAATTTGGTCCAGCCGTCACGGTGTAGCGTAACCGTATTCGATACGGTCTCAGCGCGCGACCAGCAAACATCTCCACGGTCTTCCACGAGGGTGACTTTATCTTCATAGACGTGTAACCCCACCCGGGGTGTAAGGGGAAGGATGGCTCGTAGGACAGGTGACATGGTTGACCCAATGACGAACGGTGAATGACACACACGCTGACTGTCTTTCGTATTTATGGTGAGGTCCCACTGTCAATGCCACAGCGCCAGGGTCAATAGGGCAAAGACTATTGTGAGGCCAACCAGCCGTCGCTGATTCCGGCGTGAGCGCTCGTGGTCCATAGCCCGAGCATCAAGGATGGCTGTCATAGTCCAGTAGTGGTGAGTGATGGCACACCTCTCCATCGAGTGCACTCTGTCGAGGACCGCTTCTGTGAACTCGTTCAGGATCTGGCGTCGCCCCTCGTTGTCGTCGCCATCTGCAAACATGGACCGGACCACTGCTCGGTAACCCGTGAGTGAATTAACCACGGTGGCATGCTGTAAAATGCGAGTCGCATAGGGCTGGATCTCCGTCATGGCTCTGCAACCGTGGAAATGAAGGTGTCGGATCCAGAGGGACGTGTTTTATAGACCATGTCACACATGCGCGCCTAGACGTAGCTCTACGGGTGTAGTCCGTGATACGTACTATTCTGATTGGTTATGTGGCTCCTATAGAGATAGTACCCTTATCGACAATGGGGACTACTTGTTCCAAAGCCGTCCATAGATCGGGGTCCAGGGTAAAACCACCGTCGTTCAGACAGAGGAGTCGAGCGAAAAAGGGACCGCAGAAAATGTAGACGTCGTCACACAGGTGAATGCTATCACCGTGCAGGTCATTGGACCGCTTCTCTAATGGACGACGGCTGGATTATGATTGACGGACTAGACGCTTGTAACCCAACAACACCCGTTTCAAGGTAGTCCATCCTTCCGGTCACAAAGAGACGTGCGCTTTGGGTTCAGGCGTACACCAACACCTAAGTCCGCTATCGATGAGGTCCATTCGTTTGGGGTACAACAATAGGGTGCAGCCAGGTGTAAGCCTCCGGGTAGCCACTGCCCCTTCTTTCACCTCGGGGTGTAGTAAGTCATCCACCTCGGGGAGTACATCTTTCAGTGCCAGCAATAAGGGTGGACAGAGTGTGATTAGGTACCTCCACTCTGTTCCAACCGGGGAAAAAGAGAATCCTCTCCAGCAGTGCGTATGTGCACACCGACTTCCACGTGCATGAAATCCCTTTCGGGCTCTTTTCCCTGTAACAATCGTGTCAATAGAGTCCAGTCTGATAGCGATAACAAAATCTTCACCTTCTGCGGTGCGTCTTGGACCAGCTCCAGGTGATCGTCATTGACGATGAGGTAGACGTCGGACGTCAGTTGGAATAACGCAAGCTCTGTTCCGCTCGCTGCCATGGTGGGGAATGAAAAGCTTTATAGTGTACCTGTTGGGTAGGGTTTTATACACCGTGTGAGCCATGGGCACTTGTTATACTCGCTTGCGCCATAAGGTCAATAAGGTTAGAAATGCGCTTTTCTCTACTACGCCCTGTGACGGCCCTTCGTGAAAGTCCGTGATTGTTCGGTAGTGTAATGTTATTTTGTATAGGATTTCATTTAACATGAGATTTCACTAGTCAAAGCTTTAGCACAAAATGAGGATAAATAGGTCAATGAATGCAGCAATGCCCTAAATATTCCCACTTTTATACACCTACATAGAAGTACCCGGATGTAGGCGCGGGCGTAGGCGAAAGCATCCTAGTATCCGGATGTAGGCGCAGCCGTGAGCGAAATTCCAGTACCCGTCCATTGGTTCTTTTATCGATCGCTCATTGGCTCTTTTTCTCGACCGCTGATTGGTCCAAATGGAACTGCCCATCCTTCCCCGGTTAATTTACAATCCCCTTTTTTGGATTCAAGCTCTGTATATCGATGCCGCAACATTGTTGCCGAACCTTGCCGAAAGGGAGACCTTTTGACCTGGATGTGACCTTTGACCTTTTGACCCGACATTCATCCGCGCACTTCCGGTGATGCCGCGCACTTCCGGATAACCCTCGCGCGCGCGCTGCGGCCGGATAACCCGTGCGCGCTGCGGGGCCGGGCCGGGTCCTACGTCTAAGGGGAACATTGGAACTCTTCTGTGTTCGAAGTTAGTTTTAGTGAAACCCGGAAGTGACGTCTGTGCGCAGAACCCACACCACCACCCAACCCCAACCATGGACCCCTAGGGGTGGGTCACACACACACTCCCACGCATCCCCCAACATGCCTGCTTTCTATACTACGACCAGACGGCGCATGCGCAGACCCTTAAACACGGACGAACCCTGAGTCCAATCGGATGCTGCTTCACAAGAGCTTCAAATGTGGCCCACCTAAACCTCAACATGTCTATTTCTATACTACGGCCAGACTGCGCATGCGCAGACTATTGACAACGAATGACACACTAGCCCAGGCGGATGCTCCCTCACGACAGCTTTAAAATAAGACCTCATACGACACCATAGGATCATTAGGGGCTCACCTAAACCCTAACACGTCTATTTCCACACCCTTTTCCCAGAATTCCCTGTCTGCGCATGCGCAGACTGCTGACAACGGCCGAGACCCTAGTCCAATCGGATGCCCCCTCACATAGGCTTCACATTGATACCTCACTCGATCCAATCGGACCATTAGGGGCTCACCTAGATCCCAAAACGTCTATTTTCATACCCTTTTCCCACAAGTCCCTGTCTGTGCATGCGCAGAATGTGGACAACGACCGAAACACTAGTCCAGGCGGATGCCCCCTCACATAGGTTTCACATTGATACCTCATACAACTCCATCGACCCATTAGGGACCCCCCTCGATCCCAAAACGTCTATTTTCATACCCTTTGTCTACTGCGCATGCGCAGAATGACGATATTTCAACCCCACACCCAGCCCATCGGGTGCCCCTTTACGAATGCTTCACATTGATACCTCACTCGACTCCATCGGACCACTAGTGGCCCACCTATATCCCAAAACGTCTATTCCATACCCTTGGTCTACCGCGCATGCGCAGAATGACCATATTCCAACCCCTCACCCAGCCCATCGGATGCCCCCTCACATAGGCTTCACATTGATACCTCACTCGACTCCATCGGACCACTAGGGGCTCCCCTAGACCCCAAAACGTCTATTTCCATACACTTGGTCTACCGCGCATGCGCAGAATGACGATATTTCAACCCCACACCCACCCCATCAGATGCCCCTTCACGAATGCTTCACATTGATACCTCATACGACACCATCGGTACACTAGGGACCCCTCTCGCCCCTGAAGATTGCGAGAGAATGCCGGAGAATTTGGGACTACTTTCTGTCCGCCGAGGCAGACCGCATCACCACCAGACCGCGGAGGAATACAAAGGTTAAAGGTTGCCGGAACTACTTTTGACCTCCACGTGACCTTGAGCTGGTGGCGCCCCCTGGCGCCCCAGAGGTGAAAGGCTGTGGGGCGTCCCCTATACCTTTAACCTGGAAAAAGGGGAACCAAGAGTTACCTCCCTGGAAAAGGGGACCCTTCGTCCACCTTATGTACTACTCAGCTCCCGTGCTAGGGTATCTAATTCTGCTTAAGCCGTTGCTAGGGGCCGTGTGGATACTTCAGTCTCCTCATGAACAGCTTCGATAAAAGCGCGACTGAGATACTAAGGCTACGTCCGAGAATCCACCGTATTCTCGGGTCTGAATGTTAGATGCCGAAGGATGTTTTCCTGTAGAATCATATGGTTACTTTTTAGACGGCAGACGTCATTTTTCCCCATCTCTTGCATATCGCTTCAATATACAGAGAACGGGCCTCGAGGATTAGTCCACCAGCAGAATCCTACCATAGACAGATAATAACTTTGTGAGATATGGTAAAAAATCGACTACGTTTGGCGACTGAAATGCAACCATATAACTCCATATGAATCCTCTCACGCCGTCACCTCATATTCAGACAAGAATACGGAGGAAGACGCAGTCTTTGTTATCTCAGTCGCGCTTTTATTGAAGTGGTTTACGTGGAAAACACGAAGTAACCACACGGCCCCTAGCACTGGCTCGGGAGTTGTGATGACTCGTGCGATGTTGATGGATAAGCATCGAGGACGTCTGATGGAGTAAACGACTCAGCATGAGGTAAACATGGTAAATGCAAGAATACACAGAAAACTAATCTGCAATACCCGACTTCCTGCGGTAAATTGGATGAGCATAGAACGAAAAATACTCGATTATTAAAATCTATATTTTCTTCAACTCAACTAAGGCAGAGCAAATTGGACTCGCTTGAGCTGCAATAACAATCGTCAGATCTGACATTCAATATTCAGCCATCGGCGATAAAAGAATTTCCGCGTCAATAAACGAAATACCTATTTCGTATAACAGTTTGCTTCACTTCTAAATGTGTATGAAATAAAAATAATGAAAACACAAGATGGTTTCCTACAATATAGTAGCGGTCAAAAGCTTTCAATGATATCAGCAAGGCATGATGATGTTCTATACACAAAATCTTGATCACTGACCAATATTCATCGTCCAAATTAATTCCAAGTCATTTCCAAAGTATATCTCAGTCACGCATTGATTATGATTGGTTATCTGAGCACCATGGATGTGTAAAATACATGATAATCAAACGGTCCCTAGCCTCGTGTTAATCGAAATTAGACACAAGTTACGACACGCAACTCCAGAGATTTTGTACGCTACGACCGTATTTTGCCGCCCTTGTACGATGGTTATCACAAAATTTGAGAAAGTTTAAATGGAGGCCTACAAGCATCAGTATCGGTTTGATGGCATTGATAATAATTTGTCCATGTGGTTCAACAGTTTTCCAGCTTCAAGATGTCATGGTCCGGAAGGACGGAATATGTTCGTCCAACCAAACAATAAAGATAAATGATACATATTTCGATAAATGAAAAACACAGAATATGGAAGACGGTAGCGGCCACTCGCCTTCTCGCATACTCGCCCTGTGTTTTTTTTTCGAGAACGCGAGGCGAGAAGTCGAGAACTCGAGCCGAGAAGTCGGGAAGTCGAGACGAGAAGTCTAGATTGCGAGGCGAGAAGTCGAGATATTTCTCGACTTCTCGCCTTCTCGTCTTTGCTTTGTGGCAAAAAAGGCGAGAAGTCGAGAAGGCGAGCATGCGAGAATGGACGGATTCTCGCGTTCGCGACTTCTCGCCTTCTCGCCCTTTGAAAAAAGGGCGAGAAATCGAGAAGGCGAGCATGCGCGAATGGACGGATTCTCGCGTTCGCGACTTCTCGCCCTTTTAAAAAAGGCGAGAAGTCGAGAAGGCGAGCATGCGAGAATAGACGGATTCTCGCGTTCGCGACTTCTCGCCTTCTCACCCTTTTTTAGATTAGGCGAGAAGGCGAGAACATTCTCCACTTCTCGCTTTCCGGTCACTCATAGGCATCATCAGTTTCCTGTTCAGTACCGCTGCAAAAAAAAAAAAAACACCAAAAACCCACAAAAAACCATTTTTTCTTACTAAGTCTGTTCTAGATTTGTGCCTTAGTCAAGGGAAGAAATTGTTCTGTGCTTTTATCGACTATAAAAAAGCCTTCGATACTGTACGGCGTCCAGGGCTTTGGGTGAAACTTCTTAAAAGTGGAATTGATGGGAAAATTATACGTGTTATTTTTAGTATGTATCATATATAGCATTAAATCATGTGTTGTCAAGGATGGTGGTCCGACAAGGGGAATTCTTACATCAAATTATTACTTTTCTTGTATGCAGACGATACAGTGTTAATAGGGGTCAATGCGGAAGACCTGCAATCCGCACTGAACAATTTGTTAGGTTTTCGTGAAATCTGGAAGTTGCAAATAAACTGTCAAAAACCTAAGATATAGTTATCTTCGGCAAGCGTAAAGCTAACTACAGTAACTTTTCATTCAACCTTGATAACGAGCAGCTCGAAATTGTTGACAGTTACAAATATCTTGGCATTTTGTTGTTTTTACAATGGTAACTTCCATCAATATCGGAAATAGAAAGGCTATGTTTGTTATCATAACGAGAAGTAGATGTCTAGGTCTGGCAATTGATGTTCAATTAAATCTTTTTGAGCATATGGTTATACCCATTTTGTTGTATGGATGTGAAGTCTGGGGTTTTAAAAATGTCCAGATCATTGGAAAATTGCAAGTTATGTATCTCAAATTGATAATGAAACTCGGTACTCGCACGCCTGTTGCACAGATATTCGGCGAATTTGGCAAATTCTCTCTTTGTATTAAAATTAATCTGCGTATGGTTACATTCTGGGGTACCCTCTTATTAGACACACAACACAGCCAGAAAAACGGTGTTGGCCCAACACCATTTTTTAGTGTTGAGGCCAGCTCAACACCAATAAGTGGTGTTGTGAAACGGTGTTGACATAATTCAACACCAAAATGTGGTGTTGAGGCCAGTTCAACACCAAAAAACGGTTTTGAAAGAATGGTGTTGAAAATCTAACACTGAAAAATGGTGTTGAGACCAGTTCAACACCAAAAACGGTGTGAAGAGAATGGTGTTAAAATTCCAACATTGTAAAAAACTAGGGTTATGTGAATCCCGGCAGGCTCGCCGTTTTGATTTACGCCAATAAGAATGTTGCCAACTACAAATTGATATTTGAATTTACTTCAATTTCAAAATTTCAAAATTTAAGAAAAATGCAATTTAAACGAAAAGCATTAACCCAGAAAATTTTCAGAGTCTAAAAGAAGTCCAGCCTCAGTGGTAAGTAATTGACCGTAAACACACCTACGGAATTACGGTGCTCGGTCTGCGCTCAACACAGCTGCGGATGGTATAGGTTACTGTGCTCAGTAAAAACCTACATCAAACTAATATAATGCGTAAACACGCACATCTAACAGATCCATATATGGTTCAGAAATGATGGATACTTCAATACGGAAGAATCAGATGGAGGAAATCGGAAATCGCGTCCTCAAGTATATGCCGCTGCATCATATGAAGATGATATTTGCCATTCTTTACCACATAAGGACCCCGGAACCAGAGGATTCGTGAAGAAATGGGCCGTATTATATTTCAGCTACAAAATCTGTTTTCTTCCATAGAACAATGAGAGATCTATGCTTGGACATATGGTTATTGAAATGTAGACCAGCGAATTGGATTTACAGATATACAGAGGGAAACGCTGCCCATCATGGGAATTTCATTGTCTTTCCAAATTCGTGGGATTTTAGCCCAACAAGACATAAAGATATGAGCATTTGGCTCGTTCTATATTTTGATAAATGGAGACAGATCAGCTACCCAACCATGCAGGCGCTCGACACTAGAAGCCCAGAAATGCAGCGAAAATGGCGAAATTTTATTGAAAGAAGTACAGATGTCATCCAAGTTTATCAATGGAGATGATTAAAACGATATATATAGTACACATACTATCAAGTGATTTCCATTGGATTCCGAATTTTGCTATGGATCCTGTGACGTCATATCAATGCAATATGAATTTGTTTGAAAAATTACTCTATACCAAGCAAGTAGACCACGAAGTTGGAATTTTCCAGTCATAATTGCCGTATACGTATAGAGTAAACTTTTGCCGGTTATTGCGACGCACAATGCGCTTTACTGCCAGCTTTTCAACTTTTCATTGGAAAAAGAAACACGAATTTGCAAATGACGGACGGATTTTACGATTCTCGACTTCTCGCCTTCCGGTCTCTTATACGCATGATCGAAGAGACCGGAAGGCGAGAAGTCGAGAATGTTCTCGCCTTCTCGCCTAATCTGAAAAGGGCGAGAACGCGAGAAGTCGAGAACGCGAGAATCCGTCCATTCTCGCATGCTCGTCTTCTCGCCTTTTTTTAAAAGGGCGAGAAGGCGAGAAGTCGCGAACGCGAAAATCCGTCCATTCTCGCATGCTCGCCTTCTCGCCTTTTTGCCACAAAGCAAAGACGAGAAGGCGAGAAGTCGAGAAAGATCACGACTTCTCGCCTCGCAATCTCGACTTCTCGCCTCGCGTTCTCAACTTCTCGCCTCGCAATCTCGACTTCTCGCCTCGACTTCTCGACTTCTCGCCTAGCGTTCTCGACTTCTCGTGTCAGCAAAATACAGGGCGAGTATGCGAGAAGGCGAGTGGCCGCTACCGTCTTCCCTAACAGAAACAAATTTAGGTATCCACTTTGTATGATCAGCACAAAACATTTATTGCACTTTATTCAACTGAAAATTTGATGGCATAGAACACATAGGCCGCCAGATCAGATGGCAATGATTCCGCGGTATTCAAACATATGTGTGATACTGGCCACACTTTCATCAACGAGGACGTCATAATCATGGACAGGGAAGGACGTTGGTTTGAGAGGGGCGTCAAAGAGGCCATTTGGGCCCGAGTGGAAAATCCCTCATTAAATCGGAACGGTGGTCTTCGCTTTCGACTATCTAACGTATGGGATACCACACTGAAGAAAACAAAGAAGCGATTGTGACACTTAACTTTGCAACTCATTCTGCAAACACCATACATGTGAATTTCCTTCTCCCCCCCCCCCAACCGAATGTTGGATCTGACGCTTACAATATGTACTGTATATAATCGTGCATTTAAATTATGTACTAATATTTGACGAACAAGTTGAAATTTAAACCAGTGGTCCATCGATTTACATAAGGTGCGATATGTACTTGTGTTATGCTGTAGCCCTAAATGGCTTTGCTCATCAACAAGATCTTACACATTTTATTGTTATACTGTATATGTTCAAGACCCCTTTTCAATGATCCCGGGTTCACTGCAGTGAGCAGTATTCACTTTGTAAATATCAGTCGTAAGTACTCACTTTGTAAGAACAGTACTCACTTTGCAAGCAAGATTTCACACTTTTTATTGTTATCCTATATATGTTCAACACCCTTTTCAATGATCTCGGGCACACTGCAAGTGAACAGTACTCACTTTGTATGTAATCAGCTGTATATATAGATTTGTTTCCAGTACAACATTAGTAGTAGAGAAAGAGCAAATTCCTTAGTATTGACCTACTTTTGTGGAGCATGTGTGGAGCTCTCATCCAATCAGAAGCGAGTATTTCAAATCCGTCACAGAGCTCTCGTCCAATCAGAAGCGAGTATTTCAAATTGACCAAAAAGCTACCTCCAGCACAGGAGAGTTCCAATTTTTCCAGGTCAAAAATAGTTCCATGTATTCATCCGCGGTGATGCGGGGCATGTTTTGGCGGTGATTCGGTCTCGGGAAAAAGCTTCCGCGGAGAAAAAGTAGTCCCTAGATAAAATGGTCCGATGGGGTCGAGTGAGGTATCAAAGTGAAGCTTATGTGAAGGGGCATCTAATGGGTTGGGTGTGGGGTTGAAATATCGGCCTTCTGCGCATGCGCGGTGGCCGAAGTGTATGAAAATAGCCTTTTTGGAGCTAGGGGAGCCCCTAGTGGACCGATGGGGTCGAGTGAGGTATCAATGTGAAGCATTCATGAAGGGGCATCTAATGGACTGGGTGTGGGGTTGAAATATCGGCCATTCTGCGCATGCGCGGTGGCCCAAGGGTATGAAAATAGCCGTGTTGGAGCTAGGGGAGCCCCTAATGGTCCAATGGGGTCGAGTGAGGTATCAAAGTGAAGCCTAGGTGAAGGGGTATTTTATGGCTGGGTGGGTGCATGTAAAATTTTTCCTGAAAAAAAAAACGGAAAACGGACTTTATCGAAAAATCCGGGAAAATGCCTATATGGGGTATGGGGGTATATAGGTCGCCGGGCTTAACGGGGCTCGCCTGTCAATAGAGTTATCTCCCCCTAGTTCTAGGGTGGGTGTATGTAAAAATTTTCCTGAAAAAATACGGAACACGGACTTTATTCTAAATTACGGGGAAATGCCTATATGGGGTATGGGGGGTATAGGACCATCCTGGGAAACCTACTTCTCGACATTTGCGGTATAGGTTGTGGGGTCTCGTTTTCTTAGTCTCGTCAAGACAAACATGATAAGAAGTGTCCCGGAGCGAATCGGTGAAATTTTTGAAAAAGTACGATATAGCCCTCATATAGGCCCATACTGGGGTATAGGATCGATGTTTGTCCCCCTGGGAAACGTACTTCTATACATTTGCGGTAGGGTTGTGGGGTCTCGTTTTCTTAGTCTCGTCATGTAGAACACGATAGGAAGTGTTGCGGAGCGAATCGGTGAAATTTTTGAAAAAGTACGATATAGCCCCATATAGACATATATATATAAATATATATTCCCATACTGGGGTATAGGTTCAATGTTTATCCTACTGGGAAACCCACTTCTATACATTTGCGGTAGGGTTGTGGGGTCTCGTTTTTCACGTCTCGTCATGTAGAACATGATAGGAAGTGTTATGGAGCGAATCGGTGAAATTTTTAAAAAAAAAGTCACCAAGGCCTGGGTAGGCCCATAGGCCTATACTGCATGGCTATGGGTGTATAGGGCCATACGGGGTGGACGTGTTGGAGTCTAGGTGAGTCCCTAATGATCCTATGATGTCGTATGAGGTCTTATTTTGAAGCTCTCGTGGAGGAGCACTTGACTACACTAATGGTTCGTTCGTGTTCAATAGTCTGCGCATGCGCAGACTGGCCCGTAGTATAGAAAGTAGGCATTTTGGGGGTATGTGGGTGTGTGTTTGGGTTAGAGATGGGCTATTCACGGTTCGAATGGGTCGTGTGAGGTATCAATGTGAAGCTTGTGTGGGGTAGAGTCAGAATGGCGTGTTTCTAAACGCATGTCGCGTCAATATGCGCATGCGCAGTCTGGCCGTAGTAGAGAAATCCGGCATTTTGGGGGGTATGTGGGTGTGTGTTTGGGGTAGAGATGGACCCCTATGGGTCCGAATGGGTCGTGGAAGGTGTCAAAGTGAAGCTTGTGTGGGTTAGAGTCAGAATGGTGTGTTTTTAAGTGCAAGTCGCGTCAATCTGCGCATGCGCAGTTGGTTGTAGTAAGTAAAGTGGCCATTTTGGGGCAGTACATGAAGGTAGTTGGGGTCGAGATGGGCTATTCACGGTTCGAATGCGTCCTGGAAGGTGTCATTTTGTAGTTCTCGGGGTGTAGACCCTGATTTGAGGGATGTTCCCGTCATCTGTGACGTCATCGATGACGGCATCAGTAGGAGTAATAGCCAAAGTGTGCATTTTGGGGCAGTACAGGAAGGTATTTGGTGTAGAGATGGACCATCCCTTATCCGATTGTGTCGTGGGAGGTGTCATTTTGTAGCTCTCGGGGTGTAGACCCCGATTTGGGGGGTTGTTCACAGCATCTGTGACGTCATTGGTGACGTCATCAGTACGAGTAGTAACGCATGTCGCGTCAATATGCGCATGCGCAGTCTGGCCGTAGTAGAGAAATCAGGCATTTTGGGGGGTATGTGGGTGTGTGTTTGGGGTAGAGATGCACCCCTATGGGTCCGAATGGGTCGTGGAAGGTGTCAAAGTGAAGCTTGTGTGGGTTAGAGTCAGAATGGTGTGTTTTTAAGTGCAAGTCGCGTCAATCTGCGCATGCGCAGTTGGTTGTAGTAAGTAAAGTGACCATTTTGGGGAAGTACATGAAGGTATTTGGGGTCGAGATGGGCTATTCACGGTTCGAATGCGTCCTGGAAGGTGTCATTTTGTAGTTCTCGGGGTGTAGACCCTGATTTGAGGGGTGTTCCCGTCATCTGTGACGTCATCGATGACGTCATCAGTAGGAGTAATAGCCAAAGTGTGCATTTTGGGGCAGTACAGGAAGGTATTTGGTGTAGAGATGGACCATCCCTTATCCGATTCTGTCGTGGGAGGTGTCATTTTGTAGCTCTCGGGGTGTAGACCCTGGTGAAATAGCTCAGAAGCTCTGATATTCCATGGAATTGTCACTAATTCTACGAAATGCAGTGATGCCCGTCAACGCCCGTCGTTACACCTTAACACTCTAACATAACGCCGTGATATAGTCCGGAGAGAGAACAACAACAGCAACAACAACAAGTATGACACATGAGAGAACAACAACAACAAGAAGTTGTTTTCATATAGTTTATTCTCCCCAATGTTACATCATACCCACGCTGGGGGAGCCGCGTTGGGTATATTCACAATTCAAGAAGATTCTTGTCCAATCAGAGGCCACCATTTGCATGTTTCATATTCGTTCCTGTCCGTTAGATGTATTCTTGTCCAATCAGAAGTCTCCATTTCAGAAAGTTCCATCTTCGGCCATGTTCGCTCTGAATCGTTTATTCTAATCATCGTCGGGCAGGCCAGGATACCGTTGAGGCCACATATCCTCAGATAGTTGTTTGTGCATTCTGAGTATCTATCAGTGCATGGGTGAATACTTTCATCCGATTGGGATGGTGGTCAGTTTAACCACGAAGAACGTACCATTGGTCACCCTCTCCACTTGCCATTTTGTGTTTTGTCGTTGTTGTCGTACCCATTCCAAACTATCCACGCTGTCCAGTTCCTTCAGCATCGTCTCCAGTGACGCACGATGGATAATGGTGAAAGGCTGGTCAAACACCCGGGTATTATTGCTGGGATAAAAGTAACGGAGCTGGTCTGTCTCTTTATGGCGAAGAATGTATCCAAAAGTGAGATTTAACTTGAAGGCTGTATCTTGGTCGTTGAAGATGGCTTCCACGTAGATACGTAGACGGATGTTTTCTTCCAACCGGAAATTATATAAGTCCAATATCGGGCGATGCCGATGAAAACAGTGTCGGATCATGTACCAACGGCGTCGATACATCTCACGCACTGGATGATCTTCGGGTAAGAGATCGCTGGGAACATCCACCGCATCTTCCAGAAAAGGTTCGATGTTGTCAGGCGTATGACTCGAAACCGTAACGGTGGAGTCCGGCTGGAAATCCAGGCTCTTCTGAACTGTGGGTACAGGCGGGCTCCGTCATCGCATCACCCGTGGCGTTCGTCTCCCCGGGCTTATCTTCACTGGGTCTGACCTTTTGCGGCTCCTCTTCAGTAGGAAGTTGTCGCCCAAATCGTAGAGACGGGACATGAATCAAACGCTGATGCCGTCTTAACTGACTGCGTCGTTTGAAGAGTTGACCACACTCCTTACATTGTTCCGTCGCGCCCTCATGGACTGAGCGTTCGTGGCGCAGTAAAGCATCTTCTCGATTAAATGACCGTGCGCAGGTTATGCAAGTATGTCGTTTACCGTTGTGGGCGGAGGCCTCGTGGCGTCGTAGATTGTTTAGACGAGTAAATGACTTCTGGCAAGTTGTGCAAGTGAACATCTTGGTGGTGGACAGAGTGTCTGATGAAACGGCAAGGCCGCTTCCCTTTTATAGCACGCTAGCTGTTGATCTATTTTTAGCACACTCAGTTCAACTACCTACCGGATGTAGGC
The DNA here is from genome assembly GCA_036873755.1 of Hanleya hanleyi. Classification (NCBI taxonomy): domain Eukaryota; kingdom Metazoa; phylum Mollusca; class Polyplacophora; order Lepidopleurida; family Hanleyidae; genus Hanleya; species Hanleya hanleyi. Next base: position 1,835 of record JAVTVY010043338.1, on the reverse strand, counting down.
TGTTTCTAATCGTCATCGGGCAGGCCAGGATACCGTTGAGGAAACATATCCTCAGATAATTGTTTACGCATTCTGAGTATCTTTCAGTGCATGGGTGAATACTTTCAGCCGATTGGGGTGGTGGGTCAGCTTAACCACGAAGAACGTAACATTGGTGACCCTCTCCACTATCCATTTGGTGTTGGGACGCTGTTCATAGGCCCATTCCAAGGGGTCCACAGTGTCCAGTTGGGCCAGCATCGTCTCTAGCGACGCCCGATTGGTGATTGTGAAAGGATGGTCGTACACTGGGTTGATGGCACTGGAATAGAAATAGCACAATTCGCGCGTCATCTTATGGCATAAGATGTAGCCAAATGCTACATTTAATGTGAAGGACATAGGTTGGTCATTGAAGATGGCTTCCACGTAGCTGCGTAGACGGGCGAGGTCGGTCAGTCGGAAATTGTACAAGTCCAATATAGGATGATGACGGTGGAAGCAGTGTCGGATCATGGGCCAATGGCGTCGATATATCTCACTCACTGGATGATCTTCGGATAAAAGATCGCTGGGAACATCCACCGCATCTTCCAGAAAATGTTCGTTGTTGTCAGGCGTGTGACTGAAAACAGTAATGCTAGGAACCGGCTGGATATCTAGGCTCTTCTGAGCTGTGGGTATAGGCGGGCTCTCCGCGATCGCATCACCAGTGGCATTCTTCTCCCCGGGTTCATCTTCAGTGGATCTGTCCCTCCTGGGTGCCTCTTTAGTGGAAAGTTGTCCCTCGTGCCATGGTGACGGACCATGAATCAAACGCTCATGCCGTTTTAACTGACTGGGTCGTCTGAAGAGTTGACCACATTCTTCGCATGGACGCTTGGGTGGCCCATGAATTGAACGTTCATGGCGCTGTAAATGATCTGGGCGCTGAAACGACAGTGTAGGCCTACATATCGTACAGCTATACCGGGCGGTTCCATCGTGCTTGGTAGCCTCATGGCGTAGTACAAGTGAACATCTTGGTGGTTGACAGAGTGTCTGATGAAACGGTCAGGCCGTTTCCTTTTTATAGCAAGCTAGCTGTTGATCTATTTTTAGCACCATCAGTTCAACTTGGACGTCAGCGACAAGAACTCGGATGTAGGCCCGGACGTCATTGACAAGAGCTCGGATGTACAAGAACCCGGATTTACCCGGATGTGAATGCGTCTGATGCGTGTGTGTGTGTGTGTGTGTGTATGCGTCTGTGTGTCTGTGTGCGTGTGTGCATGAGCCGAGTTCTAAGAGCCCTGGAGAGAGAACAACAACAACAACAAGGATGACACATGAGAGAGGACCAATACATATGGACACATGTTCATTCCTATATTTAAAGACTCTACCACCACCACCACCAACTCCACCAATACCACCACCGCACACCACCAACACCACCACCAACGCCACCAACGCCACCACCAACGCCACCAACGCCACCACCAACGCCACCAACGCCACCACCGGCCGTTGACGGGCGTCAACGCCCGGTGGTGGTGGTGGTGGTAACCCCGGTGTGGCAGAGCTCCGAGAGCTCCACGGCCGGTGGTGGTGGTGGGAACTCCCGCGTGGCAGAGCTCTTGGATCGAAGCTCTTGGAGCTCCACGCCTGTGGAGCTCAGATCTCGGAAGTGACATTTGCATACGACCTCTGTGAGGTCACTTCCGCTTCCGTTCACGTGACCGGAACTGACCTTTGACCCCGGCGCGCGCTAACAATACCGGATAAAATTGCGCGCCGGTGTCAAAGGTCATTTCCGGTCACGTGAACGGAAGCGGAAGTGACCTCACAGAGGTCATATGCAAATGTCACTTCCG
>JAVTVY010043337.1:0-20059 GCA_036873755.1 Hanleya hanleyi | reverse complement strand
ATAATTGGTTAAATTTCTACAGCTGTGTGTAAATACTGACCAATCACAGCGGCGGATACAGCTGTGTGTTTATGTGTCGACGGACATATTGTTGTTGGCGCGCTCGTCTGATTTTGGGATTTGTTTGATCGATTGTGGCCGCGAATAAGCGAAATGGCTACAAAACTTCCACTAACAGTTAGACTAGAAACATTTAAAAGGCGGAACACTGGTGGTGTTCTATCGTATACGGCCAATAACGGCATGGTACCGTAACAGAAGTTTGGCGCAAACTGCGCGAAACATTGACAAAATCAAATATCGCAGAATCCGAGGAAAGGCACAGAAAGAAATAAAGGGATGAAACACATCAGCGATAACTGGTTTCGCTTACGTTCATTATCAACATTTCATACATGATTGTCATATAATATTGATGTCGCATTTCATAATGTTAAGAAGTTTGAAAATAATACTAATACTTTTCTTGCAAGAAGAATCATAAAATGGGAATTACTAGCTACATCCCCAATCTCGTAAATAGCTCTAGTTTTTAGAAGGGGTTTTTTTTTAGAGGCGTGATCGCTCTTCTTGACAAAATTAGAAGAGCGATTTTTAGCCCTTCTGGATTTTTCAAATCCGAAGCACTGCCTAGGGGTATTGTCGTCGTCATGTACGGCTGTCCGTCCGTCCGTACGTCCGTTACCGCGATATCTACAGAACCGTTTCATGCATGGCAACCAAACTTGTTACATCTATTTATCTTCACGTAAATCAGAAGCCTATCGAAAATGAGTAATCTCGGACAATATTTTTTTTAGAGTTCTGCCCCTTTTTACAAATAAAAATCCATTTATGATTTGTTATTGTGATAATTTCAGAACCGTTCCATATACAACATCTTAACGTGATACAGTTGTTTCTCTTGACCTAAACTAGATGCCTATCGAAAATGAGTCGTGTCAGAAAGTATTTTGCAGAGTTATGCCCCTTGTCTAATAAAATCCACTAATTCCTATGTTAAGTTTGCATATAATTTCTATATCATGTTTGTACATGTATACTATCACATTTATTTATTGATTGGATGACTGATTTATTGATTTATTCTCTTACACAATGCGAAGAATGCCTGCACTTACAGTACCAGGGGTAAATATTTCTTCCCACAAGCCAATCAATTGGTAGACACCCTGACATTATAACAGCTGGGGTTCAGAGCCGAGGGGTTTCGATAGCGCAGCTTCATGTTCTATCATGCCATCGATTGAAAGCAATTAACATGAATATATGACCACATACATGATGTAGTTGTTGACTCACATCTGTGGTCTTGGTCTGTCTCTCAATTTGGGATAAATATATCCTTATTATCTTAATATTGGCGTCCGTTTCTGTCCTTTTGGGGACGAAGTCCTCTAATAGCGAAGTCTCCTAACTGTGACTGTACGAGTAATTTGGCTTTGTCTGCCAGTGGGCGCTTGAGTCGGGGGAGGGCGGGGGGGGACAAAATGTGTACTGGATAAGATGAAAAGAGATAGGTAGTCATCAAAACATTGCAATATATTGACCAAATGGCAATTCCAATAACTTCAAAATTGGGTTCGGTGGCATTTAACAGACCACACTTGTGAATGTAATATTTTGTATTTGGCATATCCACGTTCAAGGCGACATTTCCTATTGTAACGCCAGTGGCATCATTATTATAATGCATAATGTCCTTTGTTGACGTCATGATGCTGTCACCATATCTGATTGTTGCATGACGTCACAATACAGCATTGCTACAAGAAAGATACATTGTGTGGGATTTTGTCCTCTCTGATTCAAACGTCCTCTGGGACATTCGTAGACTTTCGCAAGGCTTTCGACATGGTAAACCATGATGTTCTCCTTGCAAAACTGGCAGCCGAAGGCATAACTGGTGAAGTCCTCTCTGTCATTCAGTGTATGTATTGTAACATATCCTACCATGTAATAACCTCAAATGGACTGTCCCCTCCATTCACCAGTGTGCGAGGAGTCCGACAGGGATGTAACCTCTCTTCTACTCTCTTTAACATTTATGTGGATGATATTGAATATTTCAAACTTAATTGTGCCGCCGTTACCATGCATAGCAAGAAAATTAATCATCTTTTGTTTGCGGACGATGCCATCCTCTTATCAGAAAGTCCACAGGGGCTGCAAAACTGTGTAAACTCACTATCTTGTTTTTCCAGGGATAATCAGCTCTCAGTCAATCTTGACAAAACTAATGTTATGATCATGTCGTAATAACGCATCATTCTTCTTCAATCAACATCCGGTTAAGTTGGTTCGAAAGCGCAATTATCTTGGCATACAACTGAACAATCGTGGCAACTTCAATAGGGCCATTGATCACCTAAAATCTAAAGGATTGAAATGCCTCAACGAGCATAACCCACCAATTCGTATTAGCATAAAATTGTTCCACAGCGTAATAAAGCCAATCCTGTTATACTGCAGCGACATATGGGGACCCTACGTCAAAAAAATATCAGACTCTGAAAAATTTGAAGTTGAGAGTGTGCATATAAAATTTTGTAAGTATATTTTAGGGTGTAACAAAAGGGCCTCTAACTGGGCGGTTAGGGCTGAACTTGGAGAATTCCCTTTAATTCAGGACATACGTCTGTTAGGCTCAGCTAAATACATGGCCAGATTAGCAGAAACTGTTCCAACCAGATTAATATCGTTAGCATACAAGGCTAACGTGTCTATGCTTAATCAAAAGAAATCGTGCTGGTTATCTTCTACCAAAAATTTTTTCGTCCAATTGGGCCAGTGGGACACTTTGTGTAATAATCTTCTGAGCCCTTCTGCGAAATTGAACTCTATTTCTGAAGCAACCAAACAACATTTGCAAGAAACCTTCCATTCCGTTCTACAGAACGATAGTGTCCGGAAAGGGGTTGGAAAGAAGTTACGAACGTATAGACTAGCCAAGGAATCAATCAGGCTTGAACCATACTTAGAACATACACCCAGTTATAAACATCGAAAATGCTTTTGTTGTCTACGAAAGAGTAATCACCAACTGATGATTGAATAAGGAAGTTACACAAATTTATCTCCCCTTCATCACGTTTGCCCATTTTGCCCAGCCATAATCCAGGACGAAAAGCATTTTGTGTTACACTGCCCAAGTTATGCTGCCCTTAGAAATAATTTATTTATCACTGTAATATCCCAGGACAGAGATTTTGACAACTGTTCAACAGATGACAGTTTCTTATATATTCTTCGTAATAATAATCCATCCATTTGCAAAATTATTGTAAATATGTTGCAGACTGTAATAATCTCTGACAAGATCTACTAAATACTGGGCCTAGCCCGAATAGCGCCACTCATTGAGTGTTATACTGTATTGTAGTATATGAGAGGATATGTCCTGTAAGTTTGGAATTAATTGACCTGTTGTTATAGTTACGTGAATTTTGTATTCTGTCAGTCATTGACGCTTGTACAATAAAGAATTATCTTATCTTATCTTATCTGGCGGACAGGGGCAAATACTCTTGTCATGACAGAATTGAAACTTCAGTATTGCTTGCATGCAGCCTGGTTGCCTGAGTTCAGATGTGTAGACCTATGAGCTGACTGTACACTAGCACATTATTCATATATTCTATCTCTGCATTTGTCCATCGGTTGTGCCGTTTTTCCGTCTAACCCAAATCTTGTGAGTGAAATATCCCAATAACATCTAGCCTTGATCTATGGTACAGTGCTGCCTTATGAGGACATCTAGGTCAAGTTCACTCAGGACTGACCTTGACCTATTTCCATAGGTCACTGTGGTCAAACTGTGAATACCAATCAAACTACCTTGTGAACACAATATCCAATGCAAATTGACCTAGTACATTGATCTTTGGTACAATGCTGTCTTATGAGGACCTCTATGTCAGGTTCACTCAGGACTGACCTTGACCTATTTTCAAAGGTCACAGAGGTCAAAATGTGCATAGGTTTATGAATGCAATATCTCAGGAGCAAAGAGAGCTAGAGACGTGACCTTTGGCACAATGCTGCCCCATGAAGGCCTGTAGGTAAAGTTTATTCTGGACTGACCTTGATCCATTTGTACTGTTTGTCCATCGTGAATATAATCTCTCAATAGAACAAAAAGCTAGAGCCTCACTCACTTGTTACCCAAACATCGGACATACCAAAACCCCCAAAGCAATTGTTACAATTAATGCTTTCTGTCAGGGAATCGTTAAGTGGCCTCTTATTTGCTGTCGATCGTTAATGGCAAAAATTAGTTCCAGTGCGCTGACGTTATACATGTAGCTATCAGGAGAATCCGATTTCTGATATCGTGTAGGTCCAGTTCTACCATAAAGTATACGATAATTCTGCCAGTTCTCTCAAATTTCTTCATGTCAGACCAGAATTATTTTGATTTGCTGTGTTAATTGACATTGTGTAATGGCGAAAGATTCGAAGAGTGGGGTGATAGCGTCTCCCTCTTGTCTGTTGGTTTGTGACAAAAGAGAAAAACGCGGGCACATTTATCCACAGAGGATAAACAATTACATTGTACTAATGTGATTTATTTCTCTGGCATTTGGACAAATTACTGGGGCAGCTAGCCTGCTTCTTTTTGAAAGTTTGGAAATGGTCAGAGTCAACTGGGTCTATCAGAATTTATGATTTTGGGGAAATCTGGGTTAATTTAAGACATGTCGACTAAATGGAATTTCAAGTTAAAAGAGAGAAGTGTTTTCCATCATGCCATCGGTTGAAAGCAATTGACATGAGTATATGATTACATGTACAGTACAATGATGCAATTGTTGACTCATCCCGGTGGCCCTGGTCTAGCTGTGTCTCAATTTGGGATAAATATATCCTCATTATCTTATATGGGCCAGTCGCTATGAAATTTTCATCCTTTTTGGGATGAAGTCATCTGATTGCTTGTTGCCAAGCTGGTTGCCAGTTGAGTTATGAGCTGACTACACTAGCTCATTATGCATCCCTCACCCCCTTACAGTTTCAGTATTTTATAAAATATAAAATATCAAATGTTTGTATTTGATAAATAGATCTGAACTATTTCACTAGGTTTAATATTTTATAATAATTTTGATGATTTCTCTGATTCTTGAAATGAGGTTTTAAATCTTTTTTCACATTTTGATGAAATTAACATTCTTAAAGTAGGGTACTTTTGTTAGATTGTATTGCGTGTTTGTAGCTTCAATGATAGAATATTTGATCGAAAAAATTAATTTATATTTAGACCACTTGGATCTCAATGTCTTTATCTTAATATATCATGTTGATGAGTCTGTTCCAACCAATTCCAAATAATACCATAAAATTTTATCCAAAAGATTTTATATTGGGTACTGCGTAGAACTACATGTACATTGATATGGTACTGAGGCCACACAATTTTCTTTTCTATTTCATGGGCAGATTTTATTCTTTTGTGACAATGGGTTGCATTGACTACTTAAATAGCTTTGGACATTCTGAATACAAGACAAACGATACATACAATTGAGATATTTTATTTATGTTTTATGTGTTTATTTTTTATGTACAAACCTTAAATTTATCACATACAATTGACATGTTTAACATGAACGAAATGTGAACATTTCACCAGATTGAAAAACAGGAGTCTTTCTGATTAGTGAAATAGGGAGATCGCGTGCCCTTTCTATACTACTCATCACGCATGCGCAGTCGACCCATTCTACTGTAGGGTGCAAGCCTGGCCCATGGAATCTCAGGTAGGGAAAACACCAGGTCTCTCGCCCCACCCTATCCCGCGCCACACCTATGCGACCCGCTGTGCAGTGAGTAATGCGGAGTAGGAGGAGGAGGAGTCGGACACGCCACAGATTATATTAGGTAGATTTAATATTCCCAGTCGCCCAACAAAAACAAAGACTATTCGGTGGGAGCAATCCTTTGAACTTTCTGGAGGAGGAGGTTTACCACGAGCCATGTATAGACATGATAGTTTGATACCTTATTCGGATGCTGTTCCACAACATTGTTTACAATTTTGGTGCACGTACCTACATGTATGTGTGTAATTATAAGGGGTGTTATTTTAAAGTTGTTTCTTCCTGATTGGCTAACAGATGTAGTTTGAAATTCGCACAGGATTTATATAGTGCTGATGATGTGATATATAATATTCCAAGATATCATGTCTGAGTTTATCAAGATTAACAAAAATATGTTTTGTACATACGTATAATAAACATGCTACGGTAATTTCCCTATTAATTCACCTTCCAAATTTAATTCGAAAACGGCCGATTTTTCCGCTGTCGTGATTTTGTCCATCCTAATAAAACGAACACGGGAGCATTTTCAATATCCGTGAAACAATAAATTCGAACACTCCCGTTTTCGCCACGGAGTTCGTGCCGATGAAAGTAAAGTGAATATGTTAGGCTACTAGAATCTCGTATAGTATATCGGCGTATGCTATTATTTGTAAGCGCAGGGAAACAACAGGGAATGGTACAATATAATCAGACTGAATTACTATTACTTACAGTCTATAAGGAAAACAATTGATTCAATTAACTCCGCAGTCCTGTAATTTTATCCTAACTTGATCGCGTTTCGCCGCAGTCGGGAAAAATGTATACGGTAGTCCCCCGCACGTGGTCGAGTGTCTGCACACGGCCCGCTATTAAATCATTCTTCGGTTTCCAGCGTTCGTATATCAAATATCTTTCTTTAAACCAGCATTCCTTTATTTGAAAAACACACATTATTTTAAGTAACAAATTTGAGAGATCTTCAACGTTAATATATTTGTTCGTCGTATATGCTAAACCCCTCGCTGTCCCCCATTTACCTGCCCGACCTGCCCTGTATTATTCGTATGGGAGGCACTTGGGCCGTGTTCAAAGGAGGCACTGGAAGGGAGCAGAGTTCAAACTTTGTCGGGTGACGTTCCCGCGGAGATATCAAGTTGTAACGTGCGTGCTGGTGAATTGCATCAGATTTCTTCACAGCAACTGAATTCTTCGTTTGGGGAAAGCAAGATGCGATTTAACCTTTCGGTATGCTGTATGCTATTCGTTATATTTTCAGGTGAAGTGGACAATCAAACGACCATTATTTGACGTCAAAAATGAGCCATCAACGAAAAGCCTTTTGGAAGAATGTACATTTAACGTTGATTTTATTTTAGTATTTTGATCAATAAAAATTTCTAAAAATAAAAAATCTGGACTACAATTCTCGAGCATCACTTGTTTGTGCATGACAACGTATCGACAAGCCTGGAAGATCACAAACAATGGTGAAAGGGTTTCCTTTTTTCTTTCAGAACATCCATTCCCTCCCCCTAACAGTCCATACGTCCGTGTTATTATCCACACGACAAGGTGAGGTATTTACGCAGACCCCATGTGGTAAGTATATTTGACCGTAAACAAACCTACAGAATTACGGTGATCGATCTGACTCATCCTGCATTCTTCATCAGGTTCTCTGATTTTTCTCCCTTCTAATAATACTCAACATACAATACAATATCTAATAGCATGTTCGTGAAAGAGGCCGTATTTTTATTATTATCATTATTAAGGTTCACTGTATAGGAAACAAACTTGAAACGATGTGTGCACATCGCACGACATAATGGTATCCCCCCTCAGTGCCCCTCAATTTCCTACTGAAACACCAAGCCTCCACATGAATGGCATTTGCTGCAGGTCTCCTTTGATATTTAAATTGTCAATGGCTACATTGTTTTGAGTACCGGGATAGTTTGCTAATGAAGTGTTTAGTTTATTTTTAGCCTGTCCAGCTATTTCCCCATTCAGCACAGCTTGTCCTCCAGAGAAAACCACATAAAATGGAAGAATCCAAAGTCAGGATAGGGGTGACAGAAGATGTTTCAGTTTCCAGTGGAGAGAATCTGAACAGCATGAAATATATAGTGAAATAGGAGAGTCCACGTGCAGCATGCAAGTTTCACCCAGACTGGAAATGACACTTATTCATATGCAAATGAGATCGTGTGTAATAACATTGAATTGACTGCCTGGGGAATACCTTGTCCCTTCGGAAGCCCAAATTCAGCTCTGGGTGAGGTAGCTAAATAATATATAGCCCTCAAGAGTATGAGGGCTATAGGTCGGCCCCAGTCACCTCCAGCGAGGGTTTAGATAATTTTATTACGAATCACCCACCTCTGAACCTGCCGTACATCTAATCTCTATCCCCTCCTGCGCACTATTTCAAAATCTTGCACACTATTGTGAAATAGTAGCGAATATATCGCCGTCTGAATTTCCCAGACGACTTCCACTTTAAACGCGCCATGTTAACCGTATAGAGTGACGTCACCAACATGGCGCGCAGAGAGCTAGAAGTTTCCGACTGGAAAATTCAGACGGTGATATATTCGTTACTATTTCACAATAGTGTGCAAGATTTTGAAATAGTGCGCAGGAGGGGATAGAGTTTAGATGTACGGCAGGTTCAGAGGTGGGTGATTCGTAATAAAATTATCTAAAACCCTCGCTGGAGGTGACTGGGGCCGACCTATAGCCCTCATACTCTTGAGGGCTATATATATTATTTAGCTATGGGTGAGGATGCGCGATTCACCAGCAAGAGGCAATTGAAAGGGGTTTCAAATTAACGCTGCAGTATGTGGCCATTGTTCGTCCTGTAAATTTCACAATACCTCATTCAAACTTGTTATATCTTGGCTTTGATTGCATCTATCGTTTAATGAAACATAGACAGGAAATTACACAGTTGACAAACGTCAGTTTTCCCACCAGGGGACACAAACAAATTTTGCGATGTGAAGCGCCGACAACAATCATCTCTGCATGTGCTCTGTTTTGTTCAAATATAGTTATCATAAAGACTTACTCTTTCCGGTTTTGTTAAATATTTTATTGTGAATGAAAATATTTCTTACGAATACCCACAAACTTACCAAAATTCCAGCAATCAAAAATTCTTTGGAATTACACGGCGCATTTTTACACTAAGAATCAAAACATCGCTTTCGCCATTCCATTACTCTATATGCTAAACAAATTTGAGAAACATTTAAATGGCATTAGGTAAAGTTTCGGAGATGAGAACATACCAGTATTTAATTAATATTCAGAACGATATCATACTTCGACTTTTACTTTTAGTAAACTAGCTGTTACAGTACCGATACCGTAATAGATATTCTCATACTTGAAACAAACCAATCGAAACGTGTATTGCCGACTGACACTCGGTTCTCTTGTACAATCCGCCGTTAATTCAACATTAATTTCGTGTCATAGGTCCGGGATATTTATTCAAGTCCTGGATGGTGTGTGTAAAATCATGCACAGTGAAGACCAAAAAGTCTATGACAGTCCGCTAATCTGTCTAAAACTTTGTGATACAATCCTACACAAATTTGCTGTTGGTTCATTTTCGGGGTTTACAACAACAACGTCGACATACCGAACGACTCGAACATGGAATACTCTAATATGTGTATAGTTTTATATTTCCAGAATATTCATTCAATTCCATGTCAGTTAGGTTTCATAATATAGATCATAGCTAATACTGAACAAAAAGGAAGGAATACGTTTTGGCCTACTTTTACGATGTTATTATGGACGCGAATTTACGGACGTCAGCTCAAAAACCTGCATGATCGTGCTGAACTCGTCACTCGATAAATATGCTCGACTTCCTCGAATAAAATTAGACGCCTTTATCAGGGTAGAGGAGATTCTCTGACATCATACACGGCATTTTATGGAAACTGATGAGATATCAAAGTTAATACACGGTAATAAATACGATCACTACGACCACGGCGAAGCGGTCCGCCATTTTGGATTCTCCGTGAAAGTCGGCGTGACATTTAATTCGAACACTCGCGTTTTTCTAGAATTCGCTCAACAAATAATTCGAAAGTAGCCAATTTTTGGAGTGCTGAGTTTCATCACTACATCGCGAATTAATAGGGAAATTACCGTACCTAGATTTACAGTCACTTGATGAGTTTCTTGATTGTTTTATGTCTCCGTATTGGCATCCCACAAATAACCATCTGAAGAGTGGAATAAGATAATTGCCTCTAAAACTCATCTGACTGATGACTTTAATTGAATTAATCTTGTTTTCCCTGGGCACAAAATTATTTTTGGATGTTGCCTTTAATGGATGTCTGTATAAATGTAGATACCCATAGCTGTAATAGCACCACATAAGATAGCATCAATCAAATTAGAGGATCCATTAGTATCTTCATTAGGGACATGTGTCACTTTGATCAGGATTTAGTACTTCCTGTTATCTTGGTATTATTTGATGGAATGCATTTGCTATACTATAGGAAACATTTCTTGAATAAATAACCTCCGTGAGTGAACAAGTTTTTCCACCAGTGATGTTTTTAGGCTATTTCAAGTACTGAATTAGCATCAAGCATGAAAGTTGAATAATGATGATGTCTTTACAGAAATGTCACCCTCAGAAATGTCACCCTGAAAGTTCACACACGTTTGAGCCGTGAAATTTTGGATTTTAAATAATTGACACAGAAATAACTTCGAACAGATATACATGTAATGAACTCTTTATTATCATCTGTTTGGAATAATTTCCAGAATATCAGGTTCAGTAAAATTAACATTTTTCGTTTCACTTTACCGTACACATAGTTAAGGTGTGGAATATCCATTTCTGAAAAGGGATATTTTGAAAATGATGAAAAGTAGGACAATTTCTGTAGTTCTCAAATGTTACTGAATTGAGATGTTGAAGATTTTGCATGTTAAAAGTGAAATCTTTTTTACCTTAATTGACTAAGTTCACAAATATTTAGACATCCTTTTCATGTGAATTTTCACTACTTGTGCAATAAAATCATGAAGATAGCCCAAGTGTAAGTGTGTGCAATTTCAGATTGCTATACATGTGTAGATTTCAAGATCTTGACAGCATTTCTACATTATCATCCTGCATCTACCCAGCCTTAATAAATGCAGAATTGTTAGCATTCCTAAACGAGAAGTTGAGGTTTCTTGGTGATCATGGGGATGGAGCTGTTGAAGATGGATCTATTAGGGTTTCTGAAGATGGATCTGTTGGTGAGCTTGAAGGTGGATCTGTTGGTAATCCTGGAAATGAATCTGTTGGTGTTCCTGTGGATTGGATATGTTGGGGATACTGGAAATTGAATTGTTGGGGATCCTGGAGATGGATCTGTTTGTGATCCTGGAGATGGATCTGTTGTTGATCCTGGAGATGGATCTGTTGGTGATCCTGTATACCGATCTGAGGGTGATCCCGAAGATAGACCTGAGGGTAATCCTGAAGATGGATCTGTTGGTGATCCCGGAGATGGATTTGTTGTTGATCATGGAGATGGATCTGTTGGTGTTCCTGGAGATGGATCTGTTGGTGATCCTGGAGATGGATCTGTTGGTGTTCCTGGAGATGGATCTGAGGGTGATCCTGGAGATGGATCTGTTGGTGTTCCTGGAGATGGATCTGTTGGTGATCCTGAGAGTGAAACAGGGTGATCCTGAAGATCTGTCGATGATCCTGAGTATAGAACTATTGGGGGCCAGTACCACCTTTGTGATTCTGAAGTTGGGACTTCTTGAACAGGGAACTCTCTGAAATGCTAGCCATATATACATGTGATATAAGAGCTTCGGAAGGGAGATGGCAATGGTTGAACAGTTGAAGAAACTGAAGTTGGAAGTCTATGGCAAAATGATGTGTTATGGTAACAACATATCAATGAAATGTTTCAGTGTATTCTTCAATCAATTTTGAACAATGTTTTAATGAAGAAAGAATTGTGGAATTTCTGCAGGTTCTACAGTGATTTAGGTTTCAGTATCATGATATGGACGTGGAAAGTGTGTATTATGTTGGCAGTTTGCCTTTAACTTTATGATCCATTTCCTCAGATGGTGAGAAAAATTAAATATTATTTCGTCTTCAGGAAACATAGCCAAAATAATTTGAAACAACCAAACTTATACATTTGATTTATTTCGGCTCCATGAAGGTACTCAGTCGTAAATGTCTTCAAGCTAGAGCTCCAGGGGGCATTGTAAACTGTTATCACTAACGTTGTCTGCTGTGTCGGCTAGACGGACAGATGCCAGGATTAAATCTGGCGGTATGTCATGGTCCAGAGTGGCTAAATTGAATTGCGTACAAGATCAAGTTTGGAAGGGTAGCACTTTGGAAAAGTCCAAGCGCAAAGTGAATCACGGATTGATGTTCTTTTAAACCGCTGCGGAAGAAAACATATATCACTGTGTTCATAAAACGTATCAGCACTTTGAACCCAGTCATTTACACTGATGTAACAAACCTGTTATGTCGAATAACCTCAAAATATACCGTCATTTCTGCCGTTGATCACTATAATAAACGCATAAATCATGGTAAACTCCAGTGACCATTAGGGAGATATATTCTTTTCCCCCCGAAAATATTGCCATTTCATTTCCTTTGTTCGGGCCTTGCTGGTTCATAAAGCAATTTGGACAGCCATTGGATCAGGAGAACCCGTTACCAGCCTGTTCCTTGTCAAATATAATATTACGTCTGGGGAAACTGATTGCTGGCTATGATTTAATGCAGTAAAATTGCCACATGAATAAAAGTTGTTCAAAGACTCAAGGATAAAAACTTGTAATGAACCTTCACAGAAACTCTGTTGATTGACTGGATGTTCTTCTAATTTTCTACATGAGCCAATGAAAATGCTGGATTTCCTTTTGAAAATTTGAATTGACCAATCAAATACCTGACAACTGGAAGAGATCCCATGATGGATTAGATTTTTTTAAACATTCATTACACTTGTACTACAATTACTTAGACAATGTTCTGCCTCCTGCAACAGGGTTTTAAATTCTATAATTTTGCAAGCTGGTACTGAGATTCTGATTATTTTCAATTTCAGTATAGCTGTACAATAAATTCATTAGGCTGCCATGGAGTTGTCTGTCTTGACATTACTGAATCTGTAAACATTGCCTGACCGTACAATGCAGGAGACTATATTTAGCAACAAAGCCATTAAGTCTCACTCCAAAGTGGGTATGGCATATCACCACATTGGACACACCAGTTCTTGTCAGATCACCGAAGATAAGCGAAGTTGAGTCTTGTTAATACATGGATGGGTGAATGGGGGTATGGGCGGCCATTTATGTCAAAATTACCAGCTCGGGTGGTACAGCTTAACTCACAGCAGACAATGTATATAGTGTTGGTTTAAACGCTTATTTCATCTTTTTGCAAACAAGGAACCTAACTCTAAATGCATATTTCATCTCTCTCCAAACGAAGAATCTAACTGTGAACGAAAAGTGGAGATACGAAAATACAAGCGAACTCAGAACGAACAGTATATTTCAGCAGGTACAAAGTATTAGAGAACGAACGACCTCTTTCAGAACGTACTTTATAATCGAGGGGGCGCTCAGCAGACTGTAGACCCCTCGAGCGCCTCTGTCTGCTCCTCCCCCACATTTTGAGCGGGTGGCTCTCGTTTACATGTGCGACTCATAGTATGGAGTCTCACAACATGAGAATGACCCTGTGAACTTTTTTGTCTGATATCTTAAGTTCAAAACTTTTGATACACTTTAACCCAGGGGCAAAAAAGAACCACATTCATTTTGAGGTCACGATCTGAAATAGCGAAACTCGGAATTGCGACCGAGTTCACGTCATAAATCTTTCTACCATCCGGAATGACCCGAATATTTCCGGAAATAATTTCCGAAGTAACGTTGTTCGTTATCCTCTCCGTTTAGAAATAGGTCACTATGTGTCAGACTGGCTATTCGTCCAGAACTAGGCTTTTCATTCTAAGTTTGCATTCGAACATAGTGCCGTTTGTTTTCGGTTTGAGTATACGTTCAGAGTTAAGATTTTTTTATTTGCAGGAATATAAAATGCGTTTAAGCCTACAGTGTACATTGCAAGATATGCTGTCTTCCTGAGTTTGGCTTTACGTTTTGTAATTGCTAGTTTTGACATAAATGGCTGCCCATATGGGGGCTATACTGGCTGGGCTGATCAGCATCCAGGACAATAGGAACTGTGGGCGCTGTAGTGTCCTGGCACATGATATGACTAAAAAATTGTTGAAAATGACATTATATAAATCTTTCTCACTCAAAATCATGGTACATACTTGTACCATGACCTTTTAACCCTTACGGTCATCCCTCTAATAATTCAATCCCCCTATCAAAATTCAGTCACCCCCAATTTTGTCGTCAAAATTCAATCGCCTGTTCAAATAAATTCGATCACCCTCAAAGATCATTGAAATAATGAAGAAATAACAGAGTATATGCATGATTTTGATCCATTTTGTCAACCTCCTTTTCTAATAAATTTGATCACCCCTGATTTATAGAAGAAAATTTCACTTCCTGGGTTTGAATTATTGGAGGAAGTACCGTAATACCTGTATATGAAGAGGGGTTAAATCATTCTGATTTGCAGGGGCTTGTACTATGTAATCGTGGTTACGTACATGTACAATGTACTTTAAAGTGAGGGGAATGCTTGTTTCTACACAGGAAATATATGTAGAAGATGAATACATATGTCTGAGGACTGAAATTATTTATTGCAGATACACACACAGATTGTGTGCCAAAATGTCATTTGCCCAAATGTCAAAGATTCCTTAAGGGCCTCAATTTGTCATCCCGAGACATTTTTTTTATCGTGTCTGCAAATTGTTGCAGTTTGAGGTGTTGTGTTCAATATTTCCTCGTGATAAATGAACTTGTATAGATCTTCATAGAATCTATTTGTTCTGTCTTTTCAGCTTGCTGCCCATTGATCACTGTGAGCTGGTTCTACTCCATATCTTCCCGTGTGGAGAGGATAGCAAGATTGCCAGCAAGGGCAACAAGGAGGTAAGAGGGTTAAAATTGCTACAATTTGTGTAGAATATTCATTTAAAGGCTCTTCTAAATACCCCCTATAAACTTTGCATGAAAACATACATAGAAGCCATGTAAAGAACAAATTGATATTGTTTTCTGAGAAAATGACATCAAGATGGGTTTTTTAACACAATAAACCAGATGCGGTGAAAAATGTATTGAAGCCACAATCTTAATAAATTGATATCCAGTCAATGCTCCCAAATCGTATATGTTGTTATGTAGGATTGTAATGATATCAATTGAATTTGATGTCCAGAGCACCCAGGTCATAAATTTTTAATAGTCTTATGCTAACGGCCACATTTAAACTACTTCGCTTGCAGTTGGGGAGGGGGGATAGGGTCAGCCAGTCCATAATTCTACCCCACATTATGGTGCCAACCTGGCGGGAGCTCGGCAATATCAGAAGATACCCTTCCCCAGTGTGGCGTTTGATTCGACTGAGCCAACCAAAAAGCAACTACCATTAAGTTCCCTTCATAGCATTATGAAGACTTCTTGGGATTGGTTGACACTCACATTAGTGCAAGCCGGTTAGATCCTGCAAGCAATATATCCAAATGGGGGAGCTGATAGGATTTAATTTTAATTAGATTGATTGAAGCCATAACCTCTGACCTGTGATGTCAGGGTCTGGTTATAAACACTTCGTATAATATTGACTATTTGGTTCTGTTGGATGTTTCGTTGTGATGTATGTTGCACAACATTTGGATATGACAACATCATCATGATGTGAACAAAGGTATCATATTTTATCACTGTGATGTTGTTGGCGTTAGAATGGAAATGTCACCTAAAACATTCGCTGTGATTGGGCTATGAATGATCATAATCAGACCAATGTCATGGTCAGTATGAGGTCACGGCCTTTGCCATTTCTAACAGGCATGGTATTGGAGGGTTCCAAATTAATTTTTTCTCACTTTGACCACTCCAAAGACAAAATGTCAAATATAACATTTCACAACAATTTAGCATCAAAAATGTGGTGACCATTTGGTACACCCTTAATATTGCAACTTAGCCAGGTTAACTCGAGAAAGGAGATTGGAATTATTTTGGAAAAAATGGATCAAAATTTATAGAAACAGTTAACAGTGCATCACAGGACACCTCCCAGATTTAAAACATTTGATTGGCCAATTCAAATTTTCAAATGGAAATCGGGCATGTTCATTGGCTTGTATGTGGTTGAAATTGGAAGAAAACATAGCCAAACACAGTGTTTCTGGAAAGACTCATTCAAATGGCCATTCAACATCATCAAGTTAGGGAGAACCATCTCTCTATAATGGAGGTAAAAAAGTTTTTTTTGTCAAATAAATTCAAGAATATATCAAATGAAGAGACATCTGCCATAGGCGACCACGGACATGTATATCCTCATCGGATGGTATTGAAAAAAACAAATTGTCATAATAATAATAATAATAAAACTTTATTTCAAGAGGGTAAAGTACAAATGTACGCTCAGTCAACAAACAATGCTGATCTTCTCGGAGGCCCTCACACACAAAACATCCACATGTCATTCATATCACACTCAAATGGAAGCAAAAAGGATTACAGTCATATGAACAATAGAAAACTATATACTTATACAATTTGGTATGCATCACTGTGAATGCAATACAGGCAAAGGAGCATAATTATGCAATCTAGGGATTAAGAAGATAATTGTTGCACAAACAAGGTTTTAAAGCTCTGAACAGAGGAAGAATTTTGTGTATTGGCTGGCAGGGAATTCCACAGGATCGGTCCTGAATATAATAGGCTTTTCTTAAACAGCTCAGTATGGGGGAAGGGAACTTTGAGAACGTTTGTAGCAGAAGATCTCAGAGTTCTTTGACCAATGTTATCAGTGAATAGATCTTTCATGTAATCTGGGTAATACCCATTGAGTGATTTGTATACAGTTACACCTTTATTGAGTTTAACCAAATTAAATACTGTTTGCCACTGTAGCATGTTAAAAAGTTGAGCAGAAGGAGTATGTTTTGTTTTGTCTAAGATCAAGCGTGCTGCAGTCTTTTGCAGTTTATGTATCCTGTTCAGTAGTTGGTTTGAGCAATTACCCCAGATACTGATACAGTTATTAATATGGGGGGATATTGTATCCATTGTAGAATAAAAGTCGCATATTCTGTGGGATTAGACTCTTATGCTTCCTCAGAACAGATAGTAATCTAGAAACAGTAGTACAAATATGATCTACATGAGATTGCCAAGACAGAGTTTTATCTAAATGTAGACCAAGCAATTTTTGATGGTCAACTCTTTCAATACGGGTGCCATTGATTGTGACATTGAAAGATTCCTTACCACATTGCTTTAACTTTTGGGATGACCCTATTAACATCGCTTTAGTTTTACTTGGATTAATAATCATTTTGTTTTCAGAGCACCATGTTTTGGCCTTAATCATATTTTTGTTAACTTTTGCTTCAAGTACTTTTAATGATTTTGAAGATGTGTGAATAGTGGTGTCATCAGCATATGTCTCAACGTCACAATCACTAATGTGCAAAACAAAATCATTGAGAAACAAAATAAACAGTAGCGGACCAAGTATGGACCCTTGGGGTACACCAGTTTTAACAGTCAATGGCTCAGATAAAGTTTTACCAAGTGATACACATTGAAATCGAGACTTCAAGTAAGACGACATCCATTTTAGTGCTTTTTGATCAAAACCATAAATCTTAAGCTTTTTTAACAGGAGGTTGTGATCAATCAGATCGAATGCTTTTCGGAAGTCAATCATGACTGAACCAACAATTTCTTCATTGTCAAGTGCATGTAGCCATTTTTCAGTGAGTCTTGTTAAAGCAGTGAAACAGGAGTGTTGAGGCCTGAAACCTGATTGGGAGTCACTGAGCAAATCATGGGATGTTATATACGTATACAACCAGTCATGCACATGTCTTTCTAGAATTTTAGAGAGTATTGGTAAAATAGATATTGGTCGGTAATTCTCAGCTTTGTTTACAGACCCATTTTTGTGAAGCGGATATACTTTAGATTTTTTCCAGTTGTTTGGGAATATGCCAGTAGAAATACTTAAGTTTAGTATTTTTGTCACATGTGGGGTGATTACATCTGCACACATTTTGAGAAATTTTGGACTCAAGGTATCAAGACCTGTACTTTTAGTGATATCAAGTGTAGATAAGTAGCTGAAAACATAGTTTTCTGATACTGGTGGGATGGAAAATGTATTTCCTGGGGGTAGTTTTTCAGAAACAAAGTCTTGCAGTTTTTTCAAAGAAGGTGATGGATCGAAGTTGTCATTTGGTAATAGCCTTTCAGCAGAATCTATGAAAAATCTGTTGAGTTCATTAGCAATATCATAGGGATCTGTGTACAGTTTCTTGTCATCTATTATTGAAGTGGGTGAGGATTGTGTCGGTTTGGGATTAAATTTGTTAATGATTTTCCAGGGGTTATTGTTTTTGCTGTCCTGAATTAGAGTTTTGAAGTAGTCTTTTTTTGCTTTGTGTATTATGGCTATTCACTGAGTTTTTTGACCGTTTGTTTAAGCTGTCATTGCTATGTTTGGATGACTT
This sequence comes from Hanleya hanleyi, assembly GCA_036873755.1. NCBI lineage: Eukaryota > Metazoa > Mollusca > Polyplacophora > Lepidopleurida > Hanleyidae > Hanleya > Hanleya hanleyi. Next base: position 1,527 of record JAVTVY010043337.1, on the reverse strand, counting down.
ATCTCTTTCTTTCATTGCGTGAAGAATTTCCTCATTCAACCATTCAGGTTGTTTCACACGTTTCACTCGTTTTTGCTTAATAGGAGCATGTTGTTCAAGGATTTTGAGAAAAGATGTGGACCAGCTAAGTGTCAAGCGCCTCATCTGGAGTAGTACACTCATACAAAGATGTCCAGCTCTCAGCTAAAAGATCATTGCGGAAACAATTTGGATCAAAATTATTCATTGCCCTGTATGTCATCATTTTATGAGAGTGTGTTTTAGACTTGTGGTTGCATTTTCGGGAGATGAAAATGGCTTTATGATCACTAAGAGAAAGGTCTAGCACATCGTTGTAAAAAATATGTTCAGGGTTAGTAGTGTATACATGATCGATTAGTGTAGAGGTATTGTTGGTTATTCTTGTGGGCTTGTCAATCAGCTGAGTTAAGTATCACAACATTCTGACCATTTCGTTGGAATATTTGCTGTTAGGTTGATGTTAAAGTCACCTATTATCATAATTTCCTTGTCTTCTGAGTAAATTTTTTCTAAAATTTCTTCATAGTCACTTATCCATTTGGCTGGGGCATTTGGGGGTCTATAAACAAAGCCGAGAATAAATGGTTTTGATTTAGTTAGCTGAATTTCCAGCCATATTATTTCAAGTGCAGTTTCAAGGTCCTCTCTTCTAACATAAGGTACACTTTCTGAAACATAAGCTACCACTCCACCACCCCATCTTTTCTTTCGGTCCTTCCTTTCAGACGCATAACCAGGAATGTGGATTAGCTTCTTGCTGTGTCGCTTTTTCAGAAAGGTTTCAGTAAGGCCCAAAATGTCAATCTCCTGTTTACGTTTTGTCATTAAGATTTCTAATTGGTCAACCTTTGGAATGAGATGCCGAATATTGAGGTGTCCAATTTTTAGGCCCCTGTTGGGCAGGTCAAGTTCAATGTCACAAGTTAAAAAGTTGTGCTTCACATTCCAAAGTTTTTGTGTGCATTCAAAATTAAAATATTTAGAATGTTCACTCTTAGAAGAGTTTACATAGCCATAACAGAATACACTCAAATATGATAAGTAGTCAAAATACTTAGAGTATGTAAGAATATTGATCATATCTAGAAATACATGTACAGATCCTGAATGGTGGGTATGTGGAGAGCCACTATCAATCAGCTTATCATTTTGTACAACAACATTTCTCACAGGGCACTCAGGGATAGCTTCACGTACAGGTACATGTACACTTGCATCACTGACATTACTATCAACATTTCTTGTCTCCGAGTTTGTGTCACTTACAACAAGATGACAAGTAGCCATTTTTTATTGTTCAGCACTACATGTCGAAGAAGGCACAGTATTAGTGTCTACATATGGCATAAGGCAGCACTGAGAGGAGCACTGGCATTCACAGAATAGACAGTTACAATTGGCACAAATATTATCCAGTATCGCAAAACGATTCATGTCAGTAAAACAATTGTGTTTCATATTATCAATGTTACATGTAGCACTAAAAAGAGACTTTGAAACAGACAA
>JAVTVY010043336.1:0-21000 GCA_036873755.1 Hanleya hanleyi | reverse complement strand
GATGACCACTCTAAACAATAACACAGTGGGATGGCATGAAATCTATTACCATGCACACGCTCAATTGAACGATATGTTTGTAGGCCAGCAGTACGAATTGTTTGTTTTTGAAATTTCTTGAACCCCGAATGCAGTGTCAAATTGATCTACAAGTGTCAAACAATACAACCGGAGTGATATTTGCCCAACATAAAGTCAAATTCACCTTAAAAATATGGGAACATGAAATGAAAAATTATTACTGAAAATGATTTGGTTGATATTTTCACCTTTAGGCACTACATGGGGAAAATAATAGTCGAGTAATATTGTACAGATTGTTGATTGTAGATCAATTTGATGCTGCATTAGGGGTCATTATACTAGTAGTAGGTTAAGCCCGAATGACATTCCCATTCATTGACTAAAATTACGTACAAAAAAAAAAAAGTTAAGTTTTTTCCATTTTTCTTCTTTCAATATCTTCGTTGTGCCCAGAATAACAAGTGGGCGAATTCTCATGACCATACTCTGAGCCATTGGGAAGAAATAATGCCAAGACTGACAAAGGGTGTGAAAATTATATTAATCAGATTTTCTGGTAAATCCCCCTTAAGCATGTTAATTATTTGGATTAGATTATTAGATAATTAGATAATAATTACTGAGATCTGGCCTACATGAGCCTAAAAATGTACAGGTATATTATAATGAGGTGTACTAGATATAGCTATCTAATGAGATATATGTACACCTGGCCGACATGCTACAGTCGGCGTTATGTGTGATTGCATATATGGGTACAAATGTGAATTACGACAGTCAAATCACGATGACAATACAAGGAGTGGGAAGCAACTAGAATGTATGTAGAATGAGAAATATATGTATAAGATCTCAAATAAATGGAATGTACAGTGGCATGGGAAAATAATCTGACATGAAGCGGGATGGGGGGAGATGACCATCATATCAATACAGTCCAAAGGCACGTCACAACAAGGGGGGAATTTGAATACTAAAGTCCATTTCCCATGATATGGAACATTTTCCGAGGCATCTTTCAGATACTCACCAGATCACTTAAACATGTCGATTGATGATAAACAAATTATAGCTCAATATAAACAATGTGCACAAGAATTACACTGGTGATGACAAGCATAATTATTGTAGCTTAAGCTTGAAATAGTAATATACTTATAATATTTACATAATTTCCATGCTTCAATGAGTAGGAACTATATTACAGGAGCAATCAACGTTCATTCAGGCATGTCAGGAGAGTTAATTGTTGATCTGAAAACCAGGGTGGGGGGGAGGGGGGGACCCCCAACTCCAGGTTCAGACCCCCTCCCCCACCTATGTGTACAGAAATTTTACATGCACACAAGGATGTCTGGAACCTGTTGCTTGGGTGACACATGTATGTATGTATGTACATCGGTTAACACCATCGTTACATTACCTGCGTAAATTAAACATCAAAATAGTGGTATGTTTAAATAACACTTCCTACCTCAAAAGGTTGTCCCGTTTTCACGGCCGTTACATTCTTTTTATTTTTCTCGCTGACCGCTTTCTTGTCAACAAGATGGATCGTAGTGATTGCGAGTGAGCCGACGCTCTGGTTCGCTTTGTACTCCACGTTTTTCCCCGTATCCTCCGAGATGACGACCAGTTTGTGGCCGGACGGGTTGAGTTTAGCCCGCCCTGCCAAGTGTACCAACAGGTCGATCATGGGAATGCTGAAAATCAAACACACCTGAAATTTACACCTGTACGTCAGTTATGCTAATTAACTTTCACATCGTTAACCTTACCTGGACGAGATCGGCCGGTGGAGGGGTCGTTATCGTGGCCTTCTTTCGTTTAAACATTCTGACGGCCGGTGGGGGGATTACGGAGGTCGGCAGTCCGGAGCTCTTAATCAAACTGGTTTTGTGTACAGGAGCCTCGCTGGATAAACAACGAGGTTGGACAACCGAAAATCCCCTGTTCACTCGCTGGATGCATGTAATTTTCTCCGGTTTGCCTTGAATAAACACTAAACAAAGCCTGTGCCAAACTGAAAATATCAGATAGCCAGGGTCCACCAGCTAACAGACGGAGCTCCAACACATGTATGCAGCTAGACATTCAACAACGTAATATGATGCCCCCGGTATGTCAGGAGAGGCCACTCAAGTCGACCCATACACCTGTTTTCACCTGTAGATCAATGAAGTCGGCCCATTGTCGTGAATGAATGACGGAACGTGCAGACATAATCCAGGACCAAATATGACTGTCAAACCACCATTTCTAAACTTCCAAAACTTTTTTCACCACAACAAAAATATAATCCGGATCTTGAATTATCTCTCCCGTAGCTTGCACCCCGTTACAATCCACATGAAATCCACGGCACAATCGCAGCCACACAGGCCAAAAGCGAAGTAAATCCACACTGTCCTCTAAACCTATCAATTTCGTCTTGGCCTCAATCAACCAAAGCAACACCTCTAAGTCAATACTAACACTTGGTTATAGGCTTACTGAACCAACCCAACAACATGCAGGTCCAAATTCCTGGTCACATGACCTGGCCTCAAATAATCAACCTGCTGGGACAGTTTATTAGTGCCTCACACAATAGATTAGGCCATGACATAGGGGAGACAGGTAGGGGTCCAGAAACTACCTGTCATTGTTGAATAGGGAATTTTTTCAACCTTGCCTCAAAAATGTCATCAAGTTGTAATTTTCTTCACCAGAATCAAACAAATTGAGCTTTAGGGGAAAGAGATATGAAATAAACAGCTGAAATTGACACCAGGCACCAGCATGTGGGTGTCCACTGAAACGTGACAACAGCCTGTCCAACCCATCAACACAGTTAAAATGGAACAGTCCAACAGGGTAATAATAGACCCAGACATGAAAGGATTGTGATTATGTTTAGAGTTGGGAGGGGTGACAGATAGGTAGCTAATGACAGGTACATGTAGGCAGTCTACAGGGGTGTATGTAAATTTCACAAATGGCTGGAAGGAATATACATGTGTGTATGTATATATATGAAATGCAATGCAAATTTCCAAATATAAATATGATTGCCAATAGCTATCTTGAAGCCAACATGTAAAGGGTGCAAATAAACTTGTGAAACACCATAAATCAAGTTTGACTATCTACATGTATGGTTTTGCTCATAATAGAGGTTAGATTTATAATTTCATCCCTGCTACCGGACAATTCTAAGGTCACCGCAGGTATGCCATTGACCTTAAATGTACCTACCTGTTCTACAGCCCCCACCATCTATACATTGTGACACTTTGGGATCGTCCTTAGAATTCCGAAAACTTTTACACAGATTATTGAAGTTCATATCATTCCATACATTGTATGTAAGGCTCATATATCCAAGATAATTGAATTTATTTTATTAAATAGACTAAGGAATATTTGTGTACGTACATGTATTTGCACCATCTTTATACTCATTTCCATTATAAATGATATTTATGTTCCTGTATTAATTCATTTGTATTTTAATGTATTTTATTGATTAAGGCTCATTAATTAAACCTAATGGTTTGTTTATCAATTGCTCATCAGAAAAGGAGAATGGGTGAGCAGATTTTATTTTCTAGTTGGGCACGAGGTAATGTTGAAACAAGCTGATGCATGAATTGTTAATTCTGTTTGCAGTATAAATAAGTAAATACATACTTGTTCTCAAATTAATTATTGATGCATGAACAAACATAGCAGCATTAATTAGCTCTAATCTTTGGTGAATCGTGTGAAATGGGACGTTCTATCCTTGTTGGCACACATCGCTAAAACAACCGTAGAACACATATAATTAATAAAACAAATCTTAGAAGCGGAGGCAAAATTCGAGCAGGCGGTGAAGATAAATGAATCATTACTTTTAATAAGCTTAATGAGGGATGAAATAATAATGATAAATTGATTTCAAATGTATTCAAAGCAACAATAAAAGATTGATGCATGTATTTTAAATTGTCACCACTGAGCTAATACATCATACATGCATTAAATTATACAATATACAGTTACACACTTGCATTGTAACTTTACAACAAAGTGAGATTCACATCAATCAATCAATCAGAGATAATTTGATTGTCAATTATCTATAATTATGGATAAATTTTATTTTGCATCTACATGCGCATGCCATTTAACATGTTTTAAAAGCTATCTGAGCTTATATCAATTTTAACTTTAAGAAATTTGCATGAAAGCAAATATTATCTGGTGGCCGGTAGGGGTCGCTAATAGTAGAGGAAGTCCGGAAGGGGGGGTGTCTATTCTACATGTATTTCAAACATTGATGCATACATCTACGTGCACATGCAGATCTATCTATGTTTTTTTAGTATATATCTACATAATTACGTGTAGATCATGATTAAAATCGTCAACAGCTACTTATAGTTGTACTGTACTTGAAATTTGTACAGTTGAAGATATTATCATGCAAAACAAATGTTTCATCATCAGCCCTTCAGGAAAGGGGAAAGGGTGGGCAGATTTTGTTTTTATTCTTCATTTCTATTTTTAGTTGTGCCCACAGTTTTATATGTGAAATATGCCTTGAATCAAGCTAAAGTAGGAACTGTTTTCTAACTAATTAAATATATCATTGTTATCCAATAAATATTTGAAGCATGAACAACTTTAGCAGAACAAAATAATCATCTCTGGTGAATTTCCCATTCTCGTCAGCACACACTGCTCCAACAACTTTTGTCTTCGACACTCTCGAGTGAAAATAATAAAAACAAATTTTCGGAGCAGAGGCGAAATTTGGGGTAGGCTGTAACGGTAAATCAACCATTAAGGCCATTGTCATTTAATTGGTTGTTTAGCCTGACCTTCATTTTTTAAATACACATGCTAGATGCTACAATTATTTATTATTAATCATTAAAATACAAACAAATTGTATAGGTAAATGAAGAAAATGAATAAATTTTACTCATGAAAATGTAAATCCCTCATTTATTTTAATTATTTGCCCTCAAAATATAGATGAGGGCTGGTCAAGCTAAACAACTAATTAAGTGATGATGGCCTAATTTTAATGAGCCTTATACATGTACATTTCTGTTTATTATTTTGCTGCTTCAAAATGGCAGCTACTTGGTCTTAAGTACGTGTCTCACATATTTTCACATTCTTTCATGTTTAGAGTTTTTTTAGTGTATCGTTTCATTTGAACTGTGTTCCATTTGCATTATTTTACCTATTTGCAGATATCTTGCTCACCCGTACTTACGGATAGACATACATTTTACTTTATGATGACAATACCCCTCGGCCAAAATTGGCTGAGGGGTAAAAATTTAAATCGCCTACCTATACCCAACAAATGATACTGTGAATAATGGCCTTACACTATGAAGCATAAAATTCTCACCATATTACTTGGGCTGAAACTTCTAGAAAGTGCTAGAAATAAGTCAGGGCCTGATTCAGGTCATTTTTGACCCCGTTAAAACGCATTTGGGCGCCCAAATGAAAAAAAAAATAATATGAAAATATTGCCTTGGTGTGAGGGGAATATGCAGTTTTGTTGCCCCGAGCCGCAGGCGAGGGAAATATGCACAGCCGAGGGGCAACAAAACTGTATATTCCCCTCACAGCAAGGCAATAATTTCATTATTATATTTATCAACTTAATTCTGTGCTAATCTATTATCCCTCGAGCAAAATATTGTTTTATGTTTTATTATGCCAGAGCGCTATCCTTCTGAGTTCGTTGTTTTCAGTGGGCAACCGCCTGCAAGTCGTAACATAATTTATCATGCACGAGATTTCATTGATTCGGAGCTGCTTCACTACTATCGTGTAAATCTGGCAACGCACGTATAGTTGTTCGAAGGCGCTTGTTAGTTACTCCAATAATGTGCTTGGGTACGGTTCAACTTACAATTAGATGGGGGGGGGGGGGGATATTTATTTCTGCTGTATTCTGCAGTTAAACTCAGCTCGACGAGCTACTCCGTGATCGTACCGTATCGTATCGTATCGTTTGCAGAGCAAGCGAGAGAACGGGGCGACCTCTGTTGTAATTATCTCCCTTTGGTGTATATTCCATGGGGGGTGGAATATGCAGTTTCAGCGGGCAATATGCACGCCACGTGACCGGAGAATATGCAGTTTTATCTCATTACAACTTATATAGGGAAACACTCTAATAAATATAACAATAATAAATATTTTTTTAAAGCAAATTCCCTCTCTTAACAGGGTGAAACCAATACTAATGCAAGTACTGTTGCCAAATATTAATTTATCAGGCTGTATTTAGACCATTTAATACTCCCACAGCTTCCATGGGCTTCGACAGTCCCACATCGCAGCCTATTTCACCATGTAACTTATCACACTCTGCACCGTGTATGGGTGCCCAAACTAAAAGTCTAGATCACGCCCTGTAAGTTAATTTCATGTACATCAATCCTCTTTTACTGTAATACAAGCCGAGAAAAATATTTCAAAAGCAGTTATTATATTCCTTTATTAAAGTGTGCATTATATTAATATTTATTGATGAAGCATAATAACTGATAGCCTCATTGTTTATTGTTCGCAGTTAATCTTGCAGTATATAAAATGTACAAAATATAATACACATAACTCAAGAGTTAGTAATAGTACTGTGCTGCTTAACGATTAAGTTTTTATCAGGTAATATTGAGTTGACATTATACACGGCAGTCTGACTCATCCATACATGTACAATGAAGATTTTAAAAAATCTCACTTTTCAAATGAGGCTTTCATCTAGACAACTATAATTAATGTCGAAGTAAAATGGGCTCTGCGAGACATGGATATATATCATAAACAAATAAAAAACTAGGAAAAAATATTAATGAAAGATGCGCATATCCAACAGAGCTAGTATTGTTCAGAATTCCAGCTATATAGCTTCCAGTCATGCTAGATGTGATATATATTCACAATATAATGTAATGTGTGCATAAATATACGACATGTAAAACTAGTTGTTACGGAGTTTGAGAATAAGTCAAATGTGTAGAAAAGTTACATGTACAAATATTTATATGCAAATTAAAAGCAGTTTGATTTGAAGCTGATATTGAAAATAAATCAATAAATATGTACGAATTTAATGTGTGGGCCCAATGTAGCCTAGGTTGAGTGAATTTGATGCAATTATTGTTTTAATTTAAATTCACTGAATCATTTCTCTTGGCAAATTATCATATTATCAAAAGTGGGAGACTAATACATGAACAATTCACAGTCATGTATACAAACATGTTCATATGTCATCATGACTTTCTGATGACCTTTGCTTCAACCGAACATTCTCCACTATCTCTGAACATTCGCAAATTCTGAAATGACAAAACATGAGCAGTGGATACTCGGGGACTTTATACATGTAGCTCCTCTAATCATCTCATCTTCACAATGTCAAGGTTTTGTTTTGAGCCAAAGGCGAAACCTTGATGCATCTTGCAAAGCATTTCAGTCGCGAGATCTACTGATCTGGAAAGATTGCGCTGATGGGGAAAATACGTTAGAGTCTGACTTTCTGTGCTAAACTATTCGGTGATACCGAAGGTAAAATATTTCAACCAAACATGCATAACAATAAAATATTAATGGATAGGTCAGAGAAATTTTATAGAAATCCGTTATTTCACCGAATGCAAATTCTTCAGTGGGTAGGTGAGATCGAATACACTGACTTCGCGGACCGCCTTCAAAGTTTGAGTGTTTTCTACATCTGCCTGGGTTAGGGGATGTTTGATGGTAGATGAATGGGTATATTTTTTTCTTCAAATAGATTTTGTTTCAAACTATCTTTCCTTAATATTTATTAATGCTCATGGTTGTTGAAACTGTGTGGGTATTTCACAAGCTATGGTGTTTTCGAATCTGTTGTCACGGTTGCCAAGATCATGGTAAACAAGTGATCTGATTGGTCAATATATGCAGGATGTTGCTTTTGCTGATTGGCTGAAATCTACAGCTGTGTTATCGTTGAACGCGATACAGAGCCCACGTGTGCCAGGGGTATCTAGGATAGCGATACCCCTGGTTTTAGCGAGGATGTAATCATCTAGGCGTCATTTTAAACTATTGGTCCGACCCCACTGACCATGCGAAAATTCAAAATGGCAGCCATGAGCGACTCCTGGGTCAGTTAATAGTTGTGCTTTTATCATTTAATTCTTTTTTGTGTGTGTGTGCCTTTTTACACATATAAACCTGATAAAAGTGACCAAAATTATTTATTTCACAATAAATTTAACAATTACATTGTATTTCCTTATTTATTATACAGAAAAAAAGAGCATCAATTTGTTTTTCATATTTTCTGGTAGAGCCTGATCCCAGGAAGTTGCCAGTCCAAGAAGTGTCAATATATTCAGAGGAGCCCCAAAAATGGTATGTTATGCACTTTACATTTATATACCGTATTTACATCAGTTATCAATAGTTAAAAATCTGTCCAATGTGGTAAGTATATGAAGCGCGAGATTACGAACCACATAATTATACCAAGAGCACCCGTCGATGTGCAGGAGCAATTCCTTTGTCGAAGAATCAAAGTGGAAAAGGGGGATTGTTTGACCGCATCTGTAACTTGCGACCATCGTCAAGGCATTTCCACGTACAATACATGCACTTCACCCAACTACATGTATTTTCATTTTTTTTTACTAGTGAGAAACAGAAGTCTTTATGCGAGGCCTGGGATTGTGGAAAGACAAGATCATGTTAAAGCTCCTGGCGTGTAGGATTTTATGCTCAACATGAATACACATACATGTATTCTACACAGATATCAGAACAGTGTCTGTCAAAACCACGTGAATGTTGATCTGCTAATGGCACAGGTGTCAGCTTTCATGTACGGTTATTGCGGAGAAAACAGGTTGAGTGAGCGGCAAGAGTTCATGATCTAGCGAGTTTGGATTATGGCTGAAATTGGGCTAAAATTGAACTTGAACATGCAAAGGTGTGTCCACAAATTCCTCCTATCCACCCATGGATAATATACATACTGTATAGCTGACAAGCTGTGTTGTCAATTTTCAAAGTCGAGGTGTGTCTGAGTGCTTATATATGCGAACTGTGCTGTGAGCAAAGAGCGAGCAAGTAATACATGTTTTTCTATTATTGGAGAATTTTCCGCATTTTCTGCACTGATTTGATATTTCAGTGGTGGCTTAATGGTGTATGTTAGTTTATGATGGATTGCACTACATCTAATTCTATTATAAAGTCCAGGAATATGCATAAAGGACCTGGTGCAATTCGGTATGAGTTTGGCCCCCACGAGGTACAGTTTTGAAGAGCCAGAATAAAATGTGGTGTACATGTATGAAAGAAATTTTTCAGTTAGCTGAAGTAGGCCTATAAATGTATATTTTATCTCTCTCTAGAACCAAGATAAACTTTACCTCAAAATATTGGTCCCATCGATAGTTTCCCCAAAAATGGTTTGGTTCTCAACCAGCTTCGCGTATTTAGAGAGATAAAAAGGTGTTGTTCTCCCCTCAAAACAGACGATTTTACACAAATCCACAGCATGCACTTTAAGATAATCCCTAAGACCCAGGGTGTGGAAATTACCCAGGCCATATCATGACAAGATAATATAATTGTACATTGTAGCTAACAGAATAATTTCTTTCGTATGTGATATTTCATGTTGGCACTACAAACTGCACCTCAAGGGAGCCAAATCTTTATTAAAAGGTGCCAGGTCCTTTGAGTTGGAAATGATGGCAGCGTAAATCCCTTATCACTCAATCATTGAATTGACAGTGAATTTTCCCATCATACATGTAACATCAAGGATATCAAATTGATTTGAACAAGAAATTGACAAAATGGTCTGAAATCTTGCTGATCATCCATTGTACCTTTTTATTTATTTTAATATTAAGTCCTGTTCATCAGTGTTTTATTCTGAAGCATTAATTACAAAAAATTCCATCATTTTCTACACAAATTTACCTTGGTATTTTCTACACAAATTTACAATGTTAATTACTAGGCTTACATGTACGTGATGTAAGAAAACTCAAGAGAGATGAACAATGGTTAAAATTACACACATGGTTGGAGGAGTTCTATTAAATTTCAGCTCCATTCATGTACATGTATATATGCAAATACGTAAGGCTTTGTAGACAGTTAAATATTTAACATTTTTGCTGAACAGTAATCCGATCAAACTTGAATTTTGAACCTGATTATCTGGGAATTTTGAGCCTGATTATCTGGGAATTTTGAGCCTGATTATCTGGGAATTTTGAGCCGGATTATCTGGGAATTTTGAGCCTGATTATCTGGGAATTTTGAGCCTGATTACCTGGGAATTTTGAGCCTGATTATCTGGGAATTTTGAGTCTGATTACCTGGGAATTTTGAGCCTGATTACCTGGGAATTTTGAGCCTGACTATCTGGGAATTTTGAGCCTGATTATCTGGGAATTTTGAGCCTGATTATCTGGGAATTTTGAGCCTGATTATCTGGGAAAGAACCAATGCAACTTTTTTACCTTATTGGTGTTTAATTCAAACATCTCATGCATGTACATACATACATGTATCTCAATACACGTATCTGAATGTTCATGCATCCGAATGAATGGAACTGCTTTACATAGGTGTAGGAACCTGGGGGGCAAGCTAGGTCAGGTCTTCTGAGGTGGAAATGAAACCCCCCAGTTTTGTGATCGACAACTCGACAACTGCTGCTGTAATATAGTTTCCACGCAGTGAAGCATGAAAATTATGTAAATGAAAGAACCTCTGAAAATCTTTCAGATCATGGAAAATGGATGCTAGAATTCGAATTTTGGAGGGGGGAAATATGCCCCCGAACCCCTCTAGTACATGTATTGCTATGACCCCCCGTCAAAGGTCAAGTCATCTGTTGCAAGGCGTATCAAAAGTGAAGGTATCCAAGTTTTTAAGTGTTTGATGGATTGAAGTGCATGATATGTTTTGATTGAAATAAAAGACAAGTGGAATAAAGTTAATGATATGCAAGATTAAATTATTTGACATTTATATATCAAAGTGTCAAACATACATACTTTTTCCGGGGGTGTGAGAGCATTATTTGTATGTAAAATAAATTAAATCCTAAACTTGCACTATAACTGAAGTTAAACCTTAGACAATAGTATCTGTCCGATAGCAGCTGATTAGGGAGTACATATATTACATGACTAGTACCACCGTAACATACATGTATCTGGATTAATGAACAAATTATTTCAAGCAGAGTCGGACAGCATGAAGCAGTCAGCATTCTGAAGCCTAGTTCTGTTTACAATTACCTTGTGACAGTGGGTGGCATTCCCGAACACTGTACATACAGTATTTTAATATCTGTTCAACTCATCCGTTATGATCTTCGCTATTTTTTTTGCAGTTGGCCTAAGGAATAATCCTGCCTAATTCTTCTGCATCTTTTTGTTGAAATTAATCACAGCCCCCCAGCAGTACACTTGTAATTTCAAGAATGTGTGATGTCGACATTTTTTCTCTCTCTGTTTTGTACCAATCGAGGCCTCGCGATTTGAATTGAGAGGAGAGCTACACGTATAATTAACAAGTATAAAGTGATCTCCTGGAAAATTTGTGGAGAATGTTGGAATATAAAGAATATAAACTAAGGTAATTCCTCTAATCATTCAATCGCATGAAGTCAAATCTCCACCATAGAATCAGCTAGGGGGTGATTAAAATTATTACAGCAGGAAGTTGACGAAATGGTCTGAAATCATGCCAATAATCCATTATTTCTTTGTTATTTTAATGATTTTGAAGACTGATTAATTTCAGCTTTGGTGTTTGAATTTATAGGATTTACCATAAGGCGGTAGAAATTTCAGGAACTGAGCAGAGGGGTTCTTAGCAAATCTAGAATTAGAAGAGCTGTGTTGATGGACTGTGATCACTCTCAGCCCTCAAAATTAGGAAATGAATATCCAACTCCAATAAAATCTTACGAGATCAAATAACCATGTTAAACACTGCCGATTGCTACAATTGCTGAATTCCGTGACCAATTGCGATGGCTCAAACTCTCCTTAAATGGAAAGGCCTGTTGTACCAGTGAGTCGGTACTTGTTTTCCAATTATGACTGTAAATTTGGTAAAGATTATTGTCAGGTACATGTACACATAAGCCATGCACACATGTACAATTAACTCTAATGAAGTTCGATTATATTTTATACAGAAATTTGAAAGAAATGAAACCATGCAAATTATTTTAAATAATTAAAATACAAGAACAGGAAGCTGATCGATCTTAATTGGCGATTTTTTTAATTATGAGATAATTTGATTAATCAACAAGTAATTAGCCCTTATTCTGGTAATCAGTATTTATGAAAAATAAAAACTGCATGCAGCCCTAGTACATATGAGGAAATTAAGCTCTTATGAATTCAATAGTTCAAGAGCAAGGCCAAAATTAAAAAGTTGTTTGTTTGGAGTAATCCTACCTATCTACCAAAAAGGCCCTACCCAAAACTTTTTATTGTATTATTCTTTTATTACTATTCATCCGAGAAAAACATGTACAAGTATAGGGTCTTTTTTAAACTGTCTTATATTAAAATTATATATGTCAATCAGGAAACTACATGTGCGTAAAGCACCAATGGTAATATTTTCATTGTTTGTCACATCTGTTTCTATTTTCATGATTATGTATGTGATCATAAAAAAGTTCAAATGAAAAAAAAAATATATATATATAAAAATAAAAATTGACTTATCAACCCAGGGATTGTTGCAAGGTTATGTTACCCCAAACAAACAACTTTTTAATTTTGGCCTAATAAAAAAAAACATTATTTTTCATAAAAACCAAAGTGAACTATTAATTTTTCTTCACGCATTTTCCCAAGACAGCTTAGATAAACACACGGCACAGAAAGAAGCAATACCATAGGCATTCTAAATATGTCTCAGTAACAACTTTTCTAAGGATCAAATTTTGACTACAAGTAATAATGAAGGGGCCCAATTAATATTTCTATGATCAAGCAGAAATTGTACAGTTAGCTGTTTGTGAAAAAAAAAACCCTATCTAATTAAAACTGATTGCTGCCAATTAAAATGGTTATTATCTGTATAAAAATACTTTCAGATAGATGCAGTTGAATGTCTGTATGCCTTAAATCAATCAGACCGGATGAAAACTTGAAACACGCAGTAATTATTGTTTAAGCATATTCAATGCTTGACAGCTGAACAGAAGAAACTCAATGTAAAAGTTATTCCCCCTGATTGTGACAGTAGTAAAGTACAGTGAGTTATCTCCCATGATTGTGACCATTCACTCTGGCAACAAGCTGCAGCAAGTTAGACTACGCATCACATCTCTAAAATGGATTTAAAGGAAGTCATTTTTGCCGAATTACATCAAACTAAGATACATCTGCCATACTAGCCAAACTTTCACCAACCAGTACCGTTCAGTTCTGTACCAATTGGTACCGTTCAGTTACCTGTTGGTCCTCACTAGATAACTCGTTGGTACTGCACGGAAATTTTAGGCTTGGTATCGTCAAGTCCTGACTGAACAGTACTGTGCAGTTACCAATCAGTCACCACTTGGTAATATATGCCAGGTTCTTTCCAGTTACAGTCTACCAGTAACTGACTGGTAACCAATTGGTAGCCAAAACGATCCCAACTTTGCAGTACCATGCAGTTCTGACTTGAAGGCTACTGGTCAGTTACTGGCAGGTAATCGATAGATTATACCATAAATGAAATGTGTGGTAACTGACTGGTGATTGGTTGGTACTGTTCAGTTACTGATTGTTGACCAACATGACAACTGAACAGTACCACAAGGGGACCTTTCCTATCAGTACCTACCAGTACCAAGAGGTACTAGCAGGTAAGCAGAAATTGGTTGGCAGCCGTTCAGTAACTGAGCTGTAACCAATCAAGGTACTGAAGTGTTACTGCATTGTTACCAACAGGTACCAAGTGTGGAAAATTGGGATGGTAACATAGCGGTAACTGATTGGTAACTGCATGGTAGCCAATCAGTAGAAAATTCATAGGATCCAATGGGTGACCAATCAGTACCCGGTTGGTTACCGGTTGGTACTGATCAGTTGAAAACTGAACGGTACCACAAGGGGACCTTTCCTACCAGTACCAATCAGTTCTCCACCAACCAGTAGCCAACCAGTTACTGAGTGGTAGTGGTTGGTGAAAGTTTGCCTGTGTAGGCGGCTATGAACTTATATATCCACATCGGATGGTATTGAAAACCAAATTGTTATCTATCTAATTTGTATGATAATAGAGGACATGTCTTGCTCTCTATTAAAAACTAGAGGTTCCGCTTTGACCCTTGAGTTGCCGCTCCGGCATGAAGCCTATGCTGGTTGTTTTTTTTAACAAAAACATACGTCTCCCCCAACCTCCCACCATGCCTTGAATGGGCACATTATTTAAGGGAAAGTGCTATAAAATGAATGCAATAAGTATCTTAAACAAAGCTGCGTATCTAAAAATATTAATTACAAAGAAGCGATACAAGTAGAGGAACGGATGGACAGACACCGGACACGGATGAATGCATGCACACATACACCAAAACCTGATCAAATGCGGGGGCTATGCCATTGAAGCTTCCATCCAAGTTTGGTGAAATTCCGTCCAGTAGTTCTCCAGATATCTTGCAGACAAGCCCTGTATATACATGTACAAGTAGATGGAAGGACGGGCGGACACTGGACATGGATGAATGCACGCACACACACCAAAACCTAATCAAGTGAGGGGGCTATCCCACTGAAGCTTCCATCCAAGTGGGGTGAAATTCCGTCCAGTAGTTCTCAAGATATCTTGCAGACAAGGCCTGTATATACATGTACAAGTAGATGGACGGACAGACGGACACCGGACATGGATGAATGCATGCACATACACCAAAACCTAATCAAATGAGGGGGCTATCCCAGTGAAGCTTCTATCCAAGTTTGGTGAAATTCCATCCAGTAGTTCTCCAGATATCTTGCAGACAAGCCATACATGTACAAGTAGATGGACGGACGGATGGACGGACGGACGGACGGACACCGAACACGGATGAACGCATGCACACACACCAAAACCTAATCAAATGAGGGGGCTATCCCAATGAAGCTTTCATTCAAGTTTGGTGAAATTCTGTCCAGTAGTTCTCCAGATATCTTGCAGACAAGCCCTGTATATACATGTACAAGTAGATGGACGGACGGACGGACACTGGACATGGATGAATGCACGCACACACACCAAAACCTAATCAAGTGAGGGGGCTATCCCACTGAAGCTTCCACCCAAGTGGGGTGAAATTCCGTCCAGTAGTTCTCAAGATATCTTGCAGACAAGGCCTGTATATACATGTACAAGTAGATGGACGGACGGACGGACGGACACCGGACACAGATGAATGCATGCACATACACCAAAACCTGACCAAATGAGGGGGCTATCCCAATCAAGCTTCCATCCAAGTTTGGTGAAATTCCATCCAGTAGTTCTCCAGATATCTTGCAGACAAGCCCTGTATATACATGTACAAGTAGATGGACGGACGGACGGACACCGGACACGGATGAATGCACGCACATACACCAAAACCTAATCAAATGAGGGGGCTATCCCAATGAAGCTTCCATCCAAGTTTGGTGAAATTCCATCCAGTAGTTCTCAAGATATCTTGCAGACAAGGCAAGGGGACGGACAGACATCCATCCATCCAGACAGACATCCATCCAACCAGACAGACAGCACAAACACTAGATGTCTCCCCCCAACATAGTTGGGGGAGACATAATTAGATTATGTACACTTTCATTGATAAATCACTGTTACGACATGTAACAATATATATGGTAAGTCGCCTGAAGATTTTGCTGTGTTACAATGTATAAATCAGAAGTTTTCACTTGACAAAAACAACCTTGTTGTTGTTTACCTTGATTATAGAGCATGACAAACGAGGAAAACACAAATATTAGAGATTGTAGAATTTTCATGTACCCCGTATCTCTACAGGAGACAAACAGATTTTTTTCTCACATCATCAACTCGGAGATGCTGGCTAATAGAAACTGATCATTTCTGGTCCGTTGATATTGAGGCCCCTACATGTATCTAGGGCTATAGATTGCATCATAGATACAATGTTAAATGTTTTGCCCAAACAGGATGTGCTCAAATTAGAGAGCAAAAAAAAAAAAAAAAAAAATTGGTAAAAAAAAAAATATATATATATTTTTTTATTTTCATTATTATTTTTGCATTGATAATCATTTATGCATTTTATTACTTGACTTGCGTTCACTCTTCCAGGGTCACACTGGTTGTCTCAGAACATGTCAGATAAAATTTTGAACTACATGTATTTTAAATGCGAGCAGAAAACCCTGATAGAGGCAGTGTCACTTTTTGGAAGGTTAAGTTAGAGTAAATCAAAATTTTGAATCCTTTTATAATAATATTTTCAACCAAGCTGATTATTGAATCTTCATCAATCTACTGCATGAACCAATATACATGTACTACACAGTCCAAACTGTAATTGGATCAACAAATGTATTTTTATGAAATGAAACCTGATTTTCATTCTGAAAGTTAGTGGAATTGAGGACATGCATGAGAGTGTATGTCTGGGTTGCAGATAAATTGAATTACACATAGAAAAGAAAACTAATCATAATGTGCATGGATGTATGTCTCTTCTCTTTTCCCATAACTGCTGTACTATCACAGTTTCTTTCTGTCGAGTCGCCTTATTCTCTCTTACATGTATCTGGTGGATTCTGGCAGCCACTCCAATCAAGTGTCACCATAGACATATAAGCTTACCCAGAATCAAATCTACTGATAGCCAATCACCCCCCAGTGCTTCGGATTTAAGAAGCGCGAGAGCGAAAGCGCTCAATCGCGCGCCTGAATCAAAATTTAGAGGCTCTTTTTTTCGCGCTTCTTGAATTTATCGTATGGAATAATCTTTATTTACCTCTAATAACTTTCCATGAAAACGCAAGATGTTTCGATCACGAAAATCCGGAAGTGTGCGAGCTCTTCTGGCAAAGGAGTTAAACTTGGTTCGGATTTAACCGAGGACCGAAACGTCCTCGCTTATAATTGGTTAAATTTCTACAGCTGTGTGTAATACTGACCAATCACAGCGGCGGATACAGCTGTGTGTGCATGTGTCGACGGACATATTGTTGTTGGCGCGCTCGTCTGATTTTGGGATTTGTTTGATCGATTGTGGCCGCGAATAAGCGAAATGCCTACAAAACTTCCACCAACAGTTAGACTAGAAACATTTAAAAGGCGGAACACTGGTGGTGTTCTATCGTATACGGCCGAAAACGGCATGGTACCGTAACAGAAGTTTGGCGCAAACTGCGCAAAACATTGACAAAATTCTCAAACATCGCAGAATCCGAGGAATTGCACAGAACGAAATAAAGGGATAACAATGAAACACATCAGGGATAACTGGTTTCGCTTACGTTTATTATCAACATTTCATACATGATTGTCAGATAATATTGATGTCGCATTTCATAATGTTTGAAAATAATACTAATACTTTTCTTACAAGAAGAATCATAAAATGGGAATTACTAGTTACATCCCCATTCTCGTAAATAGCTCTTCTAAAAGTTTTTAGAAGGTTTTTTTTTTAGAGGAGTGATCGCTCTTCTTGACAAAATTAGAAGAGCGATTTTTAGCTCTTCTGGATTTTTCAAATCCGAAGCACTGAACCCCCCCCCCCCCCCCAAATCCACTGAGACTCTCTCATCACTCCCCTCAAATCATCTCTCCACCCAACCAGTAATTGTCGCCCCTGTATCCTATATTCAATTTACAGTACTACTGTGTTCCCAGTTAATTGTGGAGAAGTCAAGGACGGGACAACTCCGGCTGGCACAGGCTAAGCAAGTAGTGATTTAAGTTGTCTCCCTTGGCTTAAACTGGCATGATCATGTCAATGTGCAATTTGAATTGTGAGCAACAATGAACAGTGTTACATGAGATGAGGAAGATGCTGGTGGAAGTGTTGAGGTGGGGGGACTCGGGAATGAACAACACAAGTTGGGAATGGTGACAGACCTAACCATTCACTGGTTCAGCTCATACATGCTTGAAATCTACATTAGTTCTTCAATCTGAAACACACCAGTACTCTGAAAACCACATTTCCTAAGGGAACAGAAACTCTCAAAGCAGACAAAACTGCACACAGACAAAATGACAACCCATCCCCTTGAATAGGATACGCAAAGACGGGAAATTTGAGTAAATTTGTTCACTAAATATAAAGGCTCTGTTGCTGCTACATAAAGATGAAACATGTACAAACTACATTTACATAGGGTAATATATTGAATAAAATATATTGAATAATCCCAAGTTCAAATAGTTGCTTAGATGAAGTTTAAGTTTCAGAAAACATATCAAAAGTTCAAGAATTAAAATTTATGGTCTCAAATATGACATATATTGAACAGATTCAGTTTTCATTGCAAGAAAATAACTGCTTTGCATATATGAACAAAAGGTCTGTATATACATTAGGAGAAAATTACAAAATTATAAATACATGTATCTTTTGAGAGGTTGAGAGAAATTACTCAAACAGAAGAATAGCAAGCTTAACCTTTACAATAAATATTCAGTGAATGACCAATCAAAATACATAGAAATAAATAGCTAGAATCAATGCAATAAAATACATTGTACATGTACCATTCTAATGTCACGACGGTTCATTTGACATTCACAGAAACAAAGGATCTCATCAATAATAAAGACGTGGGCCAAATTGTCGCATGGCAGCAGCCTCTCAAAGTCAATTATGAGCATCAATGAGCACAACATAATGGCTCAGTTGCACATTATTGAGAGAACAATAAAGAGCCTCTCTGTTCACCATGGACCAGTGACTTCAGCTGATCAGCTAATGGGGTTGTCTTATTTCATTAAGACTATCTTCAACAGGTGATAGCTGGCATTATTTACATTTTCCCAGTATTAAAAGAAAGTGCCATTATGCTTCAATACTGAGAAAATATAGTACATTTGTATAAAATTATGCCAGGTATCACCAGTTCAAAATAGTCTCCAAGGTTAAAAGATAGGAGAAAGTGAAATTATGCAACCCCTAGCAGCTGATCAGACGAAGTCACTGGCCTGTCCACACACAGGCTCTTCATTGTTTTCTCAATAATCTGCAACTGAGCCATTGTCTGCAGCTCGTCAAAACTGGAGAAAAATTTCTAGCGGGAGACGCTCAATTTCTTTATTGTTCAGTTAGAGCTCTGGTTGAAAGTAGCAACAAGTTAAATCATGACGCCACATCCTTGCCTCTAATAATGAAATTAATTTCTCCAAACTCAAGATACTATACATGTGTTTGAACATTTAAACAGTGATCTTTTCCAACATTTAACTCCATGTTAGAGGCAAATTTGAGGTTATCTTGTTTTGGTCAAGGGAGATAACTCTTGGGGGTTCTTCAGTACTTCCCCTTACTTTCGGGTAAAATCTCAATTCAGGATGATCAATTCAGTGCTATTGTGGGGAACCCTTGTGTATGTAATGTCTGAGAGATTTTATTGAGCAGTAATACTCACTTTGTATCCACTTCCATTGCTGCCGACTTGCCATTCGGGAGAATGACGTTAAGCTCCACCACAGAGTCCTCGTTCACTTCGTTCATGTTTTCATCATCCGCCATGTCACTGCCGTATGAGAGGGAGGGAGGACCACTGCCATTCTTCTCTGGGGCACCGGGGGCAATCTTCACCCCAACCCCGGGGGGAGGGGGTGGGGCGGCCCCCTTCCGTGGGGATGTGCTCATTGGTTTACTGCAACAACAGAACGAAAAAAGATAAATAATTTATGTGTATAATTTATACATGTTTGGGAAAGATCAACACTGAAAAATAATGTGTTGATCTTGTAGCCAAGCAGTGGTTGATCGAGATGACCCCAAAACATTGGCATATACGATAGTATCCTGTTGTTCCTTCTGTGAGGCACAGACCACACGAGCACAGATGCCACCCTTATGATGCAGATGCTACAAACAGAGCAACAATTGATTCATTCTCTGTGCAGTTTTTTACTCAGTTAGGCCAGACCAATTTTATTTTTTGTTTCATGGGCAGATTTTTTTCCCCAAAATTGGAGGGGATAATAAAAAAACAACAAAACTGGACATTCCTTTTCTTTTTGCAGGTAGATGAGTTACTGCTCATGCTGCATCTCGTCCACCTTTATTTTATCCCCTCCAATCTTGAAAAAATAAAAGTTCTGACCATGAAACAAAATATAAATTTGGTGTGGCCCTACACCATATGAACAGACTGCATGCAGCTGCAGTCTACTGTATTTGTGGAATCTGCAAGAGTCGCTGATCACTTTTTGTTGGGCCTAACCCAACCCTGCCAAGTAGGTTAGAAATAGTTTTTTTAATGCAGCTCACTCAAATTTACAGTTAACAGCTATGGTTTCAGCGAGAGAGAAAAAAAAAAAAAAAAATTTAGCAAAATATGAAGTTTTTGATTGGCTGCATGAGACATTTTGGTAGGTATAGGTTCATGTGGGGTAAAAACCCAACAAAGATATTTTCACTGAAGGCTCGTCATATGAAATGATGACAATCTGACAATCTATAACAACTAGAGAATCTAGCTATGAGAATCTACAACAAAAATCTCCTCACACATGTCACACCTGGTGGCATGGAGAAGAAATACATGATGATGAAAGAAGTTTCAAGTGTGTCTGTACACAAAATCTAAGAACATCACAATCCAAGCAGTCAATTGTGTCTGATAAAATTGCGAGAGCAGTCTCTCGGTTTAAGGAGAGGGATTAATCTGCCAACTTTTTTCTCCAGGAGAGCTTTTTATCACTCTCCTGGTAACCGGAGATGCAATGAAGAGC
>JAVTVY010043335.1:0-20460 GCA_036873755.1 Hanleya hanleyi | reverse complement strand
GGATACGGAAACTCAACATCACCCAGGCACAACTCAACCAAGCGGCGATTCAGCTGATATCCATCACACGACACTGTCTATGGAGAATCTATCAAGATCACTCGGACCCGATTCGATTGAAACAGATTTCCAAGAACATCTTCGGGTCAAAGTTAAGAACAGAAGTGATTCCAGAGCATTTTCACAGATTCGTGATCAGAACAGAACATGTCTGAAGACAATCAGTGTTGTGATTTCTGTGTTTTTATTGTGTTGGGCACCATTTTGTATCATCTGGCCCGTGACCAGTCCCTATAAGTCTCGTGTGTTTGACCTATTCTACTCCATTTTTGCTTTTATAGCCTATGCAAACTCGCCATTTAACCCTTTCATATATGTATTTACAAGTAAGTCAATTCGCTCTGAGTTTATGAAGTGTTGCGATCGAGGAGACGGAGCCCGTTAGGTGTAGACGCGATTAGAAAATACATTCTTCTATTATTTTAGATACACATTGAAATTCCTTCTTAATTAGTAAACGCTCATAAATCACACGGGTAGATGATGGTTTGTTCGATACACATGTAGTTTAATTATATAATTCGCCTTCGTTTATTTTACATGTATATCAATTTGAGACATCATTTCTACGTGAAATCCCAGGGTTAGTCAAGGAAGTTCATTATTCAAAACATTTTTCAGGTTTCAGATGGTGGGGGTGGGGCGTTTCATCCGTGAATTTATCAAAATATGTCCAGTAGGTAAGGATCAACTATAACATTTAACAAACAAATATTATCTCTATTCTCCGTTTGCCATGTTATTCCCGGTAAAAATGTGGTAACTGTTAAAAGATTTGCCATCTCCACTTGGCAGTACTGTCACAGTCTGTCTTTAGTGAGAGGGTCCTCAGTTCGCTGACTTGGCGACGTAGGCAGTGCATGTTTGTTCTGACATCACGGTTGTACTTATTCAGCGAAATTTTCAGTCTGAATGAAACTCCATCATTGAAGCTGTAATAAGAAATATAAAATTTTAAACGAATATTAGAAAACAAAGTCACTGCTCATTTAGATAATAATTTTCATGAATATTCTACAATATATCCTCTACCATATTTTGCTGTCCGATAATTATTCGGAGTTGCCTCTGTGGTATTATAAGGGTGAGTTGTTTTCGGTGTTCTATACCAGTACTTTAAAATAATAACACACAATTACACAAGGAAATGAAAAAAATATGATAGCAGCTGCCTGTTTCAACAAAATTTGTGAAACTGATCGAAATGAACTTTATGACGGCCGAGAAAATTAATAAGTTTTGTCCCTGGTCACATGATGTTATACACTGCTCAGAAATGTCAACGACCGACGATAAATCGCAGTTGTGATTGTGATGTTGATCGTCGCTTTCAACAATATTTCAGCTATGTGGTTACGAATCAACTAAGCAACACCCAGCCAAGTTGCGTTTCTGCTACTTCAAAGAAGAAATCTTTGAAGCAGCATGAAACCAGACACCCTCCATCAGAACCAGTTAGAGAATCGAAAGAGAACCGACAAGGGTGCGTTTCGTTGTTTCAACGAATTTGACTGTCAAATTATCAAAGCGGAGACTGGGCCGGTCTAACGGTGTTGTAATATTTGGCACTGAGCTGGTCTGATATGGTTCAATCATATCATATTTTCTTACCAAGAAACCACGACAATGTTTCATTGTAAAAACTGAAATGAAGAAATTACTACAGACGTACTATATATACGCGGTTTGTCCTTTATTAACCTTTATGTCAATCTCCGGTCTCCCCTCAAAGCCACCGCCTCTGAATATAACCTGCTGACCTGGGTTAGTCTTCAGGAAGACGGGTCTGATAATTCTCATATCCTGTGCAGTATGTCTTCGCTGTGTACGTTTTCAGGGCGGAAAACGTTCTCTAGAAAAGCTTTTAATACCAATATCAGGGTGTTTTTAATCAGAATGGATTGTATTCTAGAATCACAAAGGCCTCTCATAATATTAATACCTTCAACCCTCATTAATTATGACAAATACCCTTAATCGACATCTAATCCCATTGAGACAGCAAACTACGACTTCGCTTTGTAAAAAACAATTCTGAATAATATGTACCTAGGATTATGATAATACGCTGAAGATGAACCTAAGCTCAGCCTCATAAAACAAATTCAGAATGGCTCAATGGTCCGATGGGGTGCAATGAAAAGCTACAGTGTAACGTCACCCACCCCTTCCTACCGCATCTCATCACCCATAACCAGTACGCCAAATTCGGCAATTGGGCAGACAAAACCTGTCCTCTCTCCGCGTTGAACGAGACGTTAAACCTTAAGTCTCTGTCTTCCCTCCGCCAATTTGTAAACGTCGCTGATGTTGTAAATATTCAATAGGCCATACCGTACTTCACCTCAAGTTTTTACTCTTATTCCAAGTTCGATGAACCACTTTCGTTATAGAACAGCTTTACTCAGGAAATGAGATAGGGTCCGCAACGTATTATTACTTTTGGACCGTTCCATGCAATTTCTGCTCATATTTGATGATTAACAGCAGATATGGATAGTTGAACACCGGTATCGTCTGCGCGTAGCCGATAAAACCCATAAACGAAAGATCCGTTCTTCCGCACGAAGATTTATTTCTACAGGTACCTCGGCCCCTGACATCAAAGACTAACATTACCGTAGGTGCGGAGATGTCATTCCGTTCTGTTCTTTCTTTTCTCCTCTACCTTGACGAGAACGTTTTAACAAATGAAGCCTTATATTTGCTCGATCAATCACACGGAGAATTCATTTGTGTCGGGCTTTCGCATGTTCCATCACATTGGTTTATCGATATCCATTGAATTCATTTTTTGTTTGTCGTACATTACCCAACTCTTCTGCCTTTTTGGGTAAGCATATGGAGTGCAGAGATATAGTGACCGATATTGCTAAAATCAGGAAATTTATATCTAAGTTTTTTCTTCAGTTTCAATTTCATTAGAATTGTCGTTTATTCCGGCTGGCCTGTTCTCATTAACGTGGGTCAGCTGTGTGTTGTATTGGTTTCCTAAGACGTAGTTTATTTTGACATTACTACGGTGAGCTAACCGGATTTGATTGATATGCCTGTATCGTTAGAATATGTACCCGTAGATGAATCCCGATTAATCACGAAATATAGCTCCTAACTGCTGCCACATAAACGTTTGATCAGACATCCATTAGGCAGCCTCCAGTCATTGAAAGCCGTTCTTTCCGCTCTTTCTGCCATACACGACTGCTTAAACGCCAAACCCCAATCAATCTTCCTCCTAAATTTACTGACAAGAAGAGCGTAAACAGTTGTCATTGATGCCCTAGACAGATCGTCACTGAAAATAACGTCCAGTTATGGTATTTGATCTGGGATAATAGTGGTTCCTTCAAATCCACTCATGGCCAAAGTTATATATCTTAAGATGCGTCGTCTACTTGTATATAATTTCAAAACCGTAGTTTCGTAGATCTTTCTATGTGTGGACGTATGAAAGATACCATGGGAGCGAGTCTACGGTACTCAATATTTTGTATTTGTCGACATTTTCAGGAAGAATCTGTCAAAGGAGTGTCGCACGTAAGTATAATTGGTGGGGTAATGAAGGATTATCCTGCGTTGTAACTTTCCACTGATACCAAGAATTTGACATTGATTGATTTCAAATACATGTTTATCACACGATAAGACGGGGACTCCGCGGCTTTCTTCACGTACTACCTTTATCGTTCATCACACAATGTTGATACATCAATAAATAAAAACTTGACAACCATCCGTCAAGGATTGGATGTGATCTACATTAACTGATACGTGTATGTTGTACAAAAGTGGCACAGGCGCCCTCAGGGAGAATCTTTCTGGTCAAAGTCCAGCTGCATGGGATTTGCGCTCATTCGTTTAAGGACTTGTATAGAAGCGGACCGAATATCTGACGACGAAAGTTCATTTTGATTGGTGGTGGTTCGAAAGAAGTTTACTAGCTGCATTGTATGCAATTAAGCAAGCTGGTTTCTCTCTCCGTTCTCTTCTGTAAATAAATCATGTTAAACTTTAAAAAATGATCACAGAAGGTTAATAAATGTATCACCAATGAAAATCCTCCTGCTCTTACTGGATCTACTTTATCTCAGTATTATGTCTCCGGCTTGCCCTCTGTGCAAATCATTGTGATTGTAGTTTTGTAAACATGGTGGATAGCGCTTGGTCGGCGTCGAACCTCGCAGGTATTTCTTCTGGGTACGACCTTGCATTTAATAAATTATCCCTCGTTTTGGCCGTTTTTGACTATTTGGAGTTCACATGGTCCAAAAAATTTCAACAGATGACTTGATAGGGCTATACCAGGATTATATCAGCGCTTTGAAATACTTGTATCTAATATCGTTCAAGTAGATGCTGTCATTTAATGTTTCCACATGAACAGCTAGAATAAAAGTGCGGCCGGGAAACAAATCATCACAGGGAACACTTTTGGTTATTGAGATATTTTTTTTCAAAATATGCAGACAGAAAATTTATCTGTGGGGTCATATCACTTTTTGTCAGTACGCCGCATTGTTTTCCATCATCTTTTAAATGTTGCTTACATTATTATGACAACTCAAGGAAGTGGGAATTCTCATGTAGGAAACCGTCTTGTCTTTTTATTTGAAAATGACGAAACTATCATAAGGAAAATGGTATTTTATTACTGACACGGAAATTATTTTATGCAGGACGGCTCTCAAAGTTTGTAGACCTCGTTACACTTTTCCTTCCGAGTAATAAAATATGTTTAATCTCAACAAAGGGTAATGCTGAGTTTGTCAATAAATTTGTCAATAAATTTGTCAATAAATTTTCATCCCACGATTAGTGCGTGACTGGAATGTCATTTGCCAAAAAAACGAAAGCAGATGTAAACAGAAATGCAAATAAATAAGTAATTCTCGATTCTGCTCTCAATGTTATGTACTAGAAGTATTATTTTTTCTTTACCGTTTGTTAGTATTTTGTTGAATGGTAAACCTTAAGGAAAAGGAAACTATTATTTGCCTGGCGAAAGGTGTTTTGTTCTCAACATGTATCTATGGACTACATTCCCCTCCATAAGGCGGAACTGTAACTCGATTAATGTAAATTACGTGCCACTGGAGAATCCATAAGCGAGAAACGCAATTAATGGTGTATGTATCACTTGGATAATTTCAAATGAAATATGAGAATATTCATCCGTGTTGTTGATTTGATTAATACTTTATTGCTAACATCTATGGCTACATGCCTCAGATTCGACATTCGGTAACCATTCATCAACCACGAAGAATTTCCCCATCCATAAACAAAAGACCAAATCCATAATATAATAATGATAATATCAGCACGAAAGTTCAAGAAATACATGAACATGATAATCGCAAGATACTTTCTTGGAAGTGAGAACCCGTCAGGTGTTATCCTTATACCGGCAAGACATCATCAAATCCGAATCACCAATCAGTATTCGTTTTTTGAAGTCAATTATTTGATTATTGTATATTAATTACGCTTTGATTGTGACTGTTCATATGAACATTGATCCATTACAAATTAATGTAGCGATTATTTTTTATTATTTGTGTTTGGATGTTGATAATTGCTTATGGATTTGGTGATAATAGATACCGAACATTTATCTAAAATGGACGCTGACTACCTCATGGGTATCTGTCTAGATGGTTTGACTTATGAAAGAACTTCGCTTTCAATTTCCATCCGTCTACGACTACAGTAGTGAATAACTCTACTTGTGGGTGTAATTTATTGGCAACACTTGTGGAGAACGCTTGAATTATTCAGCATCGATTTAAAAGCAGCATGTAAATTTATTGCAATGTTCTTTGAAGAAAACTTCGAGAGTTTGGTATGACATTTCAGCAGTGAGGCCAATTTGAATTGCTGGCACGTCTGTGACAATTTCAGAGAATGAATATCTAGCTTCGTCAATTGTCGCTAAATGGTTTTATCTTGATGGGGAACTAGAACTGTGAATACCATATTAATAGATAATAAATAAATTAGATTTTTGTGGAAGATTCAACCTGTGATTTCAAGCAATGCTATTAGTAAACTCGTCGTGTAAGGAAGTCGATTAGATCATTTCCATGCGCCTTTGGAGCTATAACATGCTGATTTGTGATTTATTTTCAAAACGGGATGAAATTCCTAACAAAGGTGTCCAGATCCAAAATATTGAAACGATTTATGCATATTGCTAGCCGTTCCAAAGTGGATTAGTCTTGTTCTAGTCTTTCCAAAGTGGATTAGTCTTGACCAAAGATGAGACCTGTCAGATTCAACGCTTGGCACAAGAGATGGAACTGGAATTTCTGGTTGAACTAATTCCAAAATTCCTCCGTATTCATTTCGCGCCAAAATGCGAACGTCCAAATGCCTTAGAGATGAATCCCAAGAATATTTCACATCTCCACCCAAATTCCTCACCTCATCCCCTCCTGGACACAAGACTGGAACGGTTCCATTTACCTGTTATACGGCTACTATTTGAAAACTGTGTGATGACCATCGATTTTTTCATATAGCACAAGAAATATAAAAAAAACGAGTCGTACGTTACATAAAAGAACATTTGTCTGTATGAAATAAGCCTAATGAGCTTTAAACATGACATTATGTCCATATCTTTACTAATTCAGTGATACATGACGCATACACAAATGATGCAATGTGTCTGCATATAAAATGGTTATTCCCTATTAATCTCAGTGTTCATCTAAAATTTTAAGCACATTTTCACTGTTATAATGTTATCTGCTCTCTTAAAGAACTTATTTATCATTAATTATCATTACTAATAACTAGAAAATTAGCCGCACAACGAACACATTACAGGCATATTACGTGTGCATTGTTTCTCGAATGGTCTTATTCGCATGGATTATATGGACATAGACAAACGGTCGTTGTATAATATATTACGTCATTGAACACATAACGGGATAAAATAGGATAAGCCTAAATAGACGATCAACAATCATATCGATCCGAGCATACTGGAGTACAGCCGGTGTAGAACCAGTCCCGTAGATATTGCAGGAAAGCGGATTTGTTTTATGCAGGAGACAGTAGGTTAATACTGCGTGCACAATGCGGTGTAAAGTGCGAAGCAAACAACGATTAATTGTTCCCAGCGAGCTGGATCATTTGCCAGTTGCCTTTATTACTCAAACGTTTATTATCCCCCATTAGCCACATTCTTGCCTAGGAACCAACATGCTCTTACTACCTAAAACCATTCTAATTTATTTCTGTACATTATCGTCTTTTGTGCTCGTCTGACTACATTGTTTAGTACATGATTATGGCGACGTAAATTGGATAAGTTCATGGGTGAGTTCACAAACGTGTGACTTGCGTTGATCATTACGAGTCAATGCCACTTGACACTCGACAAGCTAACGAGAATACTCAGTCGCAGAATTAGAGTATTTCCACAAAGTGGACGCTCATGTTTTCATGAGAAACGGCTTCGTCGGATCCGCCGCCGCCGCAACTTTAAGCGTGAATATCTCTGAAACCGTTAAATTTTTTCGGGTCAAACTTTGTGTGCTATCTCATTGGGCCTGGGAAATTTGTCTGGTTGTGTTTTGATACCCGCTGCTCACCACTAGGTGGCTTTGCAGTCAGAGCATAGGTAAACCTTTCTCTCACGATTTCGTCTGAACGGCCGGCTTGTCTCATTTTTTTGAAATTATATTACAATGGTCTTGAAGGATAGTCAATGTGCTGAAAATATTTTGGTGTAGCTGGCATAACTATAAAGGCAAGTTGTTTGCGTCTCAAGAAAAGTTTTTCGTGAAATGAAAAGTTATCAATTCGCTTGGAGAAATATTCGAAAACTGTTCTATTCTAGGTTGCCAAGCATAAATATAGGATTGCCGACATGATAATTCCCTTTTGGTGTGAACCAATTTGCCCAATGAAAAATCTCATTTATCTAACTTAACATTAAAACCCCCATAACCATTATCACGATTAAAGTTTTTTTTCATTGAACTCTTATATTACTAATTTTATTAACATTATGGTTTAAAATGGATTGAAAGGACATTGGTGCTGTTAGCGCTGGCATATACATGTGGCATAGGGTATAGTCAGCTAAATATATCTAAATCTAGGCTCATCTGCTTACACTCATAACTAAAATGGAGTCAGAGAAGATATGCTGCCATCAATATGGTCGGTATGGAGAATTGCAATGATTCGAGTGAACTTGAAGTCAGGACATTTTGGTCAAATAGACATACTGTAAGACTGATATTCTGCTTTAGCTTTCAGGCCTCATATTATAGGCTTGTATGTTGAGCATTCAGGTAATAAAACCTTGAAAGGTTGACTCATCGCATAATACACTTTACACAAGAGGACTAGTAGACTGCTTGTGTCAACAATGTAAACACTTCATTTCCAGAATCAGTGCTATTTCTCTCTCCAATACTGATATAATGAGTTGATCCTGTCCCCAATTGCATTGTTTAGTCTCCAGCGCCTGTCTCCAGATGTCTGGGGATGCATTCAATTTTCAATGAATAAAATCACAAATTATCACTCAGTTAATGCTCGTTTTTTTGTTTTATGTGGAGGTCCCCAGAAGTTATTTGAAACTTGCAAATACCGTTGCATTTTTACAGCATAGTTACAAATGTCGCTAATTATTTTTTGAACTGAAAAAGTAGAAAGATTTTTGAAGTGGAACTTCTACATACCTGCTATATGGCACATCCCGCCTGGTAAATTTTTACATGTATCTCTAATTGAAGTAATTCGTAGGAACCGTTGGATAACTTTTATCGATTATCGAGAAGAAAAGCAACCCCGAGTAGGGATCACAATTTCATTCTGTATATTTCGCTATTAGGTATAGCATCTTCAGCAGTGAACAATGTTACAAGCAGCTCCATACGCACAGTATATATGCAAGGCATAATGTGATCTTAGCCAATACACATTTATGAATGGGTGAGCTAGTAAATTATGTCAGTCCGGTTGGATAGATATTAAAATGCTGTCATTCTCAGAAATTGTTAAATGTTAAGCGATAACCTGACAGCGATCTACAAATGGTGTGATTCAGGTGATACAATACACACTCTAATTGATGAAAACAATACATAATCTGCTTATTTGGCAAGAACTAAGTAAACAGCCTCATGCTTCAACAGTAACTGAAACCATGCTGTATCGGCTGAGCTGTTGAAGCACCCTCCATTTCCTAGATCTGACATACTGCATCACTGTCGAAATATGGGTACCATGACAGTGATAGATCACACAGCCAGTGAAGGTTCCCGATTTACATTGAATGTCGTTATTGCCTAAGTATTATTAGCAGCATTTTACAACAACAACAATTCGCTGTCTTACAGTGAAAAATTATAGTGAAATGTTTTTATTTTTTGTTGTTGGGCATTTTTATTTGCTGGTATTGTTTCAGATAGAATGCAACAGCCTAATTCATACATCAGGAATAAAAAGAGGGTCAAAATCTTTATGTTCAAACTTTCGTAGGAAATATAAAAGTGGCAATTTGAAATTTTATTTTTATTGGATTTTTTAATGCCCATGAAACGCAAAATAAATTTGGGGTTGCCTCACACTGGGTTTCGACCACTGGTGAAGAAATCCCTTCTCAGAGGCACTTTTACCAGGGATGATTCTTGATTGCGCCTCCTCCAGGGGTATGTGCGACACCCTCTGTCTCACCCTAAAAACAATTACCAGCCCTAATAGGGGTGTGCCCAAATTGAGGAGATCTATAGCCCTGTGAGTACCAAATTATGTGTTACAAAATTATCTGGGGAAATGCTCTTCGCCCGTGTTTCACACGAGCTTTCATTAAGTATTGCACCTCTCTCCTTGAGCCAACCTAACACATAAACTGTTTTTCTCCAGTGAAAGAAAATCGGATGCATCTGTGTGTGTTCTTTGCACCATTGAAACCTGCTTTCGCCTTAAATTGTGTGACAGTGCATTTTCAAATTTGGATATACTACTACAATATCCAAATTTCACCCGATTTTCAACAGTTCGTAAGATTGTCAGAGAAATATTACTTGTGTCTACTTTACCACGCCAAGGCTTCTTTTGGACCAAACCTCGATCAAATAGGTAACAAGTCCTTGTACACTCACATTCATAGAAACGGAATTACATGATCGAAGTGTCCAATCAAAACCTCACATCAGCGAATGGGATAGTGTCAGATGACTACATGCTGTAGTCTCCTGATACAAATGATCCTGTTGATCCAAACAATCAGAATGCTCGTTTATTTAGCAGAGATTTTCGTCAATATGACAAAAAGGCAGTGGTTGATCCAAACACAACTAAACCCACAAACGAATAATTTTTGATTTTTTTAAAATTTGGTTCGATTTAATTGTCCAGGAGCGAGACCCCAAATTTCGACACCCCGCTTCTAAATCAACCTCCCACTTCCAGGTATTGTTGTTTCGGGGGTCTACGTGAAAAAGAACATATATACTGAGTCATTAAAATTATAGCCTCTATGCAGAAGTAGTCATAGAAGAAATAAAACAGATGAGAAAGGCCAAGTATGGATCTTCTGCTCTAATACTGTGAGGAAGGGATTCACCTTCCGATAGTCACATCAATCTGTGGAATCAGTTTGTTGAAGTTGATCTAAAACTGGTAGATTTCACGACATTGAATCGTATGTTTGTATATACACCACGCTCATTTGAATCACTTGACCGTGTTGACGTATGTGTGCCTGCTTGGAGTTTGTCATATGTATGCTGGTTCACTCAACCTGGGTTGTTCGATTATAGACGTGGAAGTTGTTCGTGGACGACGGCTGGCTACTGAATGTCAGATCTGACGTTTGTATCGATGGAGCTTTTTTGCAATAATATAATATTTCATTTTTCTTGGCAAGGAAACTGTCTGAAATATCCCCAATACATGGGTTTGATGTCTCGCTCGTCTCTTTGGTCTCTGTTGGATCAAGCATTGTGTCCCGCAACAAACGCACAACAGAGATGTGTGGTAAACAACCAGACTACGAGGTCATAAAAATAAGTAGTTTAGCATACAACAAATCACTGTTAGTAATTGTATTCTGACTGCTTTTACATGCAGTTTGGAAAGACAATCTGTTATACCGGCTGCAGATCACAGTCTTAAAAACCTAACGCGTGAAGGTTATCCCTCCTATTCCGGGACTACGTTTATTCGAATACGTACTTAAAATAGCTTGCGTCCCTCGCTGTATTTATTCCCAAAGGACCAAGGAGAGTAAGGGGCGTAGTGACACCAGCATGTGTATGAGCATAACACGTAGTCTATCACTAAATGATGGGACTATTTTCATTGCGTCTGCTTTAAGCTCGGAGAACTCGGCTGATCTTCATGACACGAAGTATATATTAAAGACAGGACAATTGTACTTTTGACTCATACATGTAGCTCGCGTCTCAGTCGTCATTCGATCTGTTTAAATAGTATTTCAAGGTTCGATCTCCAATACAACACCGAAAAACGATTGGAACAGACGCTATCCTAATATGCATTACTCACCGAATATGCTAGTTCACATCATCTTCGCGAGTCTGTTTGTGATCGGGAAAATCGACAACAAAATCTAAATATTCAGGAGGCCTCAAAATATGAAAAGCAAACATTTGGATTTCCATTTCGCAGTTCAGCATTGCAAATCAAACCCAACCCGAAACTTTCGATTTGTGAATATTAGGGGGCATGAACCAATTGGGACATTTTGGGCTGTGATCATATTTAAATTACAAAGGAACACCAGGTGAACATTTGACTGACAGATCGTGCGAGAGGCGCGTATGTACACTTTTACTCCACGTCCTAATGCCAATGTAATGATGTTTTTAACTTGACCAACTCTTGCGTCATTCTCATTCATTTCCGTGTTAGGAATGAAGTCACATAAAGCACCGCAATATATCAGAGGAGAGATTGTCCATGCAGCAGAGACTGCGGAATATATACACTCGTGAATACAAAAAAAAATGAAAACTCGCGCATAACCTGTACGAATAGTTGGCTTGTCGACTATCAGATCTGACGATTCGAGAATTCCGATCTACATAAAATGTACGGCTGATATAAATAACGTTGGCAGGCCACTTAAAAGGTGGCGTCAATCGTGTATTTTTAATGATGTTTGGAAGACCGAGCAAAGGTCCCATCATAGGTTATGATCTACAGTATTGTTCACATCCATCTCTCATCTACATTATATATTCCATATATCGATCAAGCTTATAAGTGATGGACATCCCTCTGTCCGGAATAATTCCTTGTAGGCCTATAAATTTAACCTATTGCCCAATGGTGGGCGTGTTGCCACATCTGCCTTTGTAGTAGCACTATCGAGAAATCTTTTTGCCTAGAAGCTTCGAAAGTGCTCAAACACGCCGACGCAACTAAGATATCGATTAGAATTATCGTAAAATTGATGGATAGGATTATTCAGACACCAAACCATACACTATAGATGGCATGCGAAGATTGCATCATCTTTGCCAATACAAGGTGGCAAGACGTAAATAAATTGATGCTTCATATATAGTGATATACTTTACTTCAGCTGATCTTGAATATTGGGCTTTCAACCATACAGTCATCACCTTGCCAAATCATCTCAAATCATCTTGCCCGGTTGCGTGGCTTTTATGTTGTCATCCTCGCGAGCGAAGACCTTGTCTGACTAATTTGAGCAGTAGCATAACATGGATATCTTGTTTGAAACCAATATAAACAGAAAATACCGAACTGAAGGGAATGTCACTCATAGCTCCAGCAAGTACGTTATCGGCAATACACCATGCTTGATTAGGACCCTCAAAATCATTCTAGCGTGTTTGCAATGCGATGAGATTGACTTCTCTATGGCTTGTGTGGGTTATTTGGCTCTGGTTTCTAT
Organism: Hanleya hanleyi; assembly: GCA_036873755.1. Lineage (NCBI taxonomy): Eukaryota > Metazoa > Mollusca > Polyplacophora > Lepidopleurida > Hanleyidae > Hanleya > Hanleya hanleyi. The sequence goes on along the minus strand of JAVTVY010043335.1, from coordinate 7,484 downwards.
CCCTGCAAAATCCGAAGGCATAGATCATATCTTGACGGTCAGTATTGGGCCTAACACGGTCCAAGGTAAGTGCTCCATCGATATCGATATGTACCAATACTCATAGCCTAATCGGCGTCTCTACGCTGCATAACCTTGCTTCAAAAGGGAAATTTAATATCTCGGAGACTTACCTCTAGATGCATTAGTATCGTGTTCCCAATCTAGATCAAACACACCCTACACATGCCCTACGTCGGGCACAGTCAGAAAAATGGTGTTAATTAACACTAAAAATTGGTGTTGACTTCAACACCAAAAAACAGTGTTGAGTTGCGCCCTACACCATATTGCCCCAACACCATTTATTGGTGTTAGTTAACACCGTTATTTGGTGTTAGTTAACACCGTTATTCGGTGTTGAGTCAGCATCCGCACTCGTCGGTCAACACTAAAAAATGGTGTTGAGCCGGTTTCAACACCATTTATTGGTGTTAGTTAACACTGTTAATTGACGTTGCGCCAGCATCAGCACTTGTCAGTCAACACTAAAAAATGGTGTTGAGCCAGCTTCAACACCATTTATTGGTGTTAGTTAACACTGTTAATTGGTGTTGAGCTGGTGTTAGTTAACATCTGCATATTAATAGAGCCTGCACCAATTTATGGTAGGTGGGCACGTACGGCATAGGTGTCTCATTCGATATATTAAAGTTGAATGCATCTGCATATTGTCAGAGCCTGCACCAATTTATGGTAGGTGGGCATGCACCATTTCGTTCAGTATTCACTTTATAGGTGAACAGAATCATTCAACGCCGGATATGTCTTTTCGTTTAGTATTCACTTTATAGGTAGATAGATAGATAGATAGATAGATAGATAGTTTATTGCATGAATTGTGCCCCAGAAGGGCTAAAACGCATAGATACATACATACATGTACACACATACATACATACATACATACAAAATATACAGACATAACATAATATAGGTGAAGGAACTGATCAACGCAGCGCTTAGGTGTGGGAAATCAACATACACTTTATAGGCGATGAGATTTGTTTCTTTCCTTTGTCCGACGTCATAACTGTCAGCTATGCTGGTTTTGGAATACTCTGAGCCAGCCAGCCCGGCATTGTCTTATATAAGGATAGATGCGGGGCGCGCGGACCTCGGCGGAAGCACTAGACAGAGAATCGTAAAATCCGTCCGTCATTTGCAAATTTGTGTTTCTTTTTCCAATGAAAAGTTGAAAAGCTGGCAGTAAAGCGCACTGTGCGTCGCAATAAACCGGCAAAATACGTACAAGTAAGTTTACTGTATACGTTTACGGCAATTATGACTGGAAAATTCCAACTTCTTGGTCTACTTGCTTGGTATAAAGTAATTTTTCAAACCAATTCAGCTTTAAACAAACCTACGACAGCGCTTACCCAGCCGTCAAAATCCTGGGGTTAACACAACGGTAAACACCGTTATTGTCAGCATATAGCACGGATAATCTGTTTTACTTTTTCTCCCCTTCTGTTTTCATAAGGCTGTTAATTATACAGATTGATTGATTGACTTAATGATTGACTTATTGATCAGGAAATAGTAATAACGCAGATATATACTTGTTTTAGCGTTATTGTCAGCATGTAGCCCTTTACGGATAATTTGTTTTAATATTTTTTTTTTCTTCTGCTTTTATAAAGCTGTTAATTATACAGATTAGCATGTAGAGATATCAATAGAACTCACGTACTGGTATGTGCTATATGCCGACAATAACGGCGTCACCCCAGAAATTTGGCAGCTGAGTTAAGCCACTGTTGTATTTATAGCTGTTTATTACTCTTTTCTGAAGTCTTTATCACACAATTGATCCTTTGAGCTGTTAAATGTTACATTATTAATAGTATCTTATCGATTGCAAACGATTACCAACCTCAAAGGGGGCGGAAATCCGAATTAATGGTGAAAAGCGCGGTCTGGCTGTGCATAGTGAATACGTCGCCATGCTTCACTTTAGCCCACGCCATAGTTGTTAGGGGCCGCCGCAAAGGCTGCTCGGATACCTCCGTCTTCCAGAATTGCATTGATATGACGTCACAGGTTCCATAGCAAAATTTGGAATCCAATGGATATCACTTGATAGTATGTGTAATATATATCGTTTTAATCATCTCCATTGATAAACTTGATCGACATCTGTATTTCTTTCAATACAATTTCACCATTTTCGCTGGGCTTCTGGGCTTCTAGTGTCGAGCGCCTGCATGGTTGAGTAGCTGATCTGTCTCCATTTATCAGAATATAGAACGAGCCAAATGCTCATATCATTATGTCTTGTTGGGCTAAAATCCGACGAAAGATAATGAAATTCCCATGATGAGCAGCGTTTTCCTCTGTATATCTGTAAATCCAATTCGCTGGTCTACATTTCAATAGCCATATGTCCAAGCATCTAATCTCTCATTCAGAGCTGCCAAGTTGGACTGATTAAATATCTTGAGTTTATGCGAGCGCAAAGCGCGAACGTTCGCCCTAGGCGATCTGATTGCGAGATGTCGACCATGCTGGCGGAAGTACGCGCCACAAATAGGCGAGACTATGCAAGAAATTGCATTTTTCTTAAATTTTGAAATTGAAGTAAATTCAAATATCAATTTGTAGTTGGCAACATTCTTATTGGCGTAAACCAAAACGGCGAGCCTGCCGGGTTTCACATAACCCTTGTTTTTTTCAATGTTGGAATTTTAACACCGTTTTTGGCGTTGAACTGGTGTCGAAGCACCCCCTATTCTTAACACTGTTTTTGGTGTTGAACTGGTCTCAACACCATTTTTCAGTGTTAGATTTTCAACACCATTCTTTCAACACCGTTTTTTGGTGTTGAACTGGTCTCGACACCATTTTTCAGTGTTGGATTGGGTCAACACCATTTTCTCAACACCGTTTTTTGGTGTTCAACTGGCCTCAACACCACATTTTGGTGTTGAATTATGTCAACACCGTTTCTCAATACCACTTATTGGTGTTGAACTGGCCTCAACACTAAAAAATGGTGTTGGGCCAACACCGTTTTTCTGGCTGTGGGATATATTGGAATACTAGGAATTCCTATTACGAGAGTAATTCCCTTTCTAACATATGCAATTTCGCTTGCTGGTAGTTGAAATTTGTATTTCCATGAATTGCATGAAGTTCGGTGAGTTATTAGACTTCCTACTTTCCTTGAAATACGAAATTGAGTCATACATACCACACATTGGTCGCAAAATACAACAGAAATGTGGAAGAACAAGCGTTATGAAGATATAGTTGTCCTTAAACGGGGGGGGGGGGGGCTAGAGATCCTGTTGACAAGAATACTAAAATGCGCTACAGTATCCATAGAAACGGGCAATCAAACCCAGAGCTGTTACTATGGTAGAGATGAAACGTTGATATATAAACATTGTTTTTATGTATATATAACATCGCTCAGTTTGCTTAGTAGAGCTTTGTAGTTCTATATTGTGATAGTCTGTTATTACATCGGGATATGTTGCACTAGTCTCCCATTGGACGTTACAATCGTTCAGTCTTCTTGTGTAATGGCGTTTGCGGTTCTGCATATCACTACACTCAATAAGTACATTTACATCTGTTGCACTGGGAAAGGCTCATCTGTTGAGCGCTGTCTAGCATATATATTTCAGCACCGATATAGCGTTATATGGCGTTATATAGCATTACATTTGAAAGAAAGAGAGAGGGTGACTCGAAATGACCTGGAAACTGCTGACCGTTTCTCTTTTGTTTCATACCTCAGTGGTTGTATAGCTGCTAATAGCTTGTAAAGGGATACAAAACCAGTTTTTGTGAGTAGGATAAATTATATGAATTGGAAGGAATTTGGTGCTAAAAGTCTCATACCGACTACCGAGATTACCGATTCTCTTTTTTAGACAGCGACACAGGAAAAGATATCTCAGATAACGCCTAGATAGTTCAGATACATATAGATTTTGTATTAACAATATGCATAGGGCCTTAACCAAGATTTTGAGTAGATTTCGTATGAAACTGTTGTGAATTGGAAATTCTGTAAATGTTTCTCTCTTGTCAGATATATTCACGAATTCTTTTATATGTTTTTGAATATCCTGGCGTTACCATCCTTGATCTCTTCAACGGAAACATACCTAAAAGCACCTACAAACGAGAGACGATTGTACCTTGAATACAATTATCTACGGATTCGTCGAAGTATCCCGGCAATATCACCCAGAAGGACAGATTCGAGTAGAGTGACAAATCTAGAATATTCCATTTAGCGGTATTGTAGTTGAATATATATTCCTTTCTCGGACAGATATCCCAATGTGGTCTATAAATATCGTATACGATTCTCATCAGTATAGACAATTTCAGAGTATTGTCTCAGCGAGATAAGTTGACTCTAAATTTAGTCTGCTCGTTAATATTTCTCTGGAGATAATCTTTTTGATGATGAACGACACAAAGCCCGCTAGACAGATTGTCTTTTAGAAACCGCTTGGGATCGACTTATGATGAAAGACAAATATAGTTTAGAGAAATCTTTTTCGGGCGAAGCCTAATGCCGTCTTTGATACGCCCCTAAGCTTAGCCTTGTTGTAAATAGAAAGAACTGTTGATATAGAAGTTTTGTCTGAGTCAAAGTGAAATCCCTTCACGTTCAGAGCATAGTATTTGTAGATGTTATATATCCTCTCGCATTCACAACTACATGGCTTTTTCTTGTCGCTTTGACGGATGTTAAGATTAATTAGATAGATAGATAGATAGATAGATAGATAAACTGTATTTACTGAGGGTAAAACATGGTTAGCATGGCTAATCTTCCCCATAGCCCTCTGGGGTTAATACTATATACATTGTTAAGAATCCATCTGTACTATAAAATATATTTGAAATGTACATATAGGTAACAGATAAAACTATAAATATACATAAAACTATTCATAAAACAAACATTTCAATGATACTGCATATACGTATGACCATTGACTATAGCTAGGCCTACATATTGTTTAAGAAATGGTCAAATGCGGCTTTCTTAAAGCTTAAAGCTTCTTACTCCGTTGCTAGGCATATGGGCATGACATCGGTGGCTTGTCGATCTATCAGATCTGACAATTCGATAACCCCAATCTACATAAAAGGATGACGTCAGTCATGAATTTTTAATGATGTTAGGAAGGCCGAGCAAAGGTTCCATCATAGGTTATAATCTGCAGTATTGTTCGCATCTAACTCTCATCCATATTATACATTTCATATATAGATCAAGCTTATGCCGGATGGCCACCACCCTGTCCGTAATAATTCCTTTTAGGCCTATATACTTGGCCTATTGACCATAGGTGGGCGTTTTGTCACATCCATCTTTGGAGTAGCACAATCAGGAAAACCCATTAGCTTACAAAGTGCAGAAGCACACCGAAGCAAAGAAGACATCGATTGAAATTATCGTGAATTTGATCATAAAACGATTTCATGAAATCATGAAAAAAAATGAAGATTATGGCTGGCCATGAAAGGGTCCTGGAATATACCGATAATTACTAAACAGTTATACATGCGAATAACATGCCATGGTGGTGAAAATATGCCGAGGTCCTGACAAAATGTCACATGACCCACCGACCGATATTTTGCTGGGATCATTACCAAATACGTCTAAGGAAAAAAGGGTGATTCCTGTGAAGTTCCGTATCTCCGCTACGATTTTGTAGTAGAGGTTTGTGTTGGCCGGTACTTTAACTGGAATGATGGCACGGCCTCATCACCTGCTAAAGTGAAATGAAATAGAATTACATAGTAAACTCGACATTGTGGGTAGAATGTCACGGTCTTTCCATGACGTCCCCCAAAGGTATTATTTCGCTGTATTGTGATGTGGCATATACTACAAATACCGAGTGGAAAATTTTTCCGGAAAGTTTAATTTGTCTAGATTGCGAGAGCCTTAGATCGAGTGTGAACTTTCATCGTTATGTGAACATACTTCAAACAGCATGTTAATTGGGGGGCGGACATTGTATCCTACCTGCAACAATGCGAATGCATTCTTACTGTCAATTCCAAAACACATATATATATTCCCTCAATTCAAAACTGATTACCTGTACCGGAAACTTCAGTCTAGTATTTACAAATCGCGTGAAACCATAACGAGATGCAGTCATAAGCCGGTTCACTTACGTATTGTGGCGCGCAATTTTAGTCGACTGGGTGTTGTTCTTAAATTAGAAAACAAATCCTTACCTTCTTTGTACAATCCATTCGTATTTCATCTCGGAACATTCCACATAAACGGCGACACCAAATATTCCCTCGTTTTAGGCACTTTAATCCTAGACACCCAATGCCATCCCTGCCGAGCTTGCTTGGAAAACCGCTATATTCTTACGCTCGCTGTCAGAAAGAACAGTGGCGCGTACTTTAAGAACAGTCGCGCGCACTTCCGTCTTTAGTTATCCCCCTTGTTTGTTTTCGAATACCAGTATCGCTGAGCCTTTGTCTATGCTGTATTATTAGTCGGGACTGTTAGGGCATAAAAGGGACTGTTTGGTTCAGATTCTTCCAAAAGCACCAAATTTGGCCCATATGTCGCCCATACCATACCTTTTCGATTTTTGACGGGCGCCAAGGTAGTCGCCCCCTGGGGCCGCCATATTGGCGAAATTCATTATGGCCGCCACCCGTGTTAGAGGTCAGTCAATAAAATGGCTAGAATCATGAAAAATACAACTTTTTAGTGCTTATCGGAGTCGGGAAATCTGATTCTGATCTTATTTCAACGATTTGAGGTCAAGGTCACCCTGAAGGTCATTTTTGGGTCAAATTCGTCATTTTTAGTGGTTTTTAGTCGAGATATACGAACTAACTCATTTTATCGATTTTCGGGGTTGAGTAACCCGAATCTGGCCATATTTTGACAATTTGAGGCAATATTGCATGTGAGGTTCATGACAGATGTCCCCCGAAACAGAGGTCAACCGGAGGTCAATTATAGGAAACATCAAAAGGGCTAGAATCACAAATAATACCATAGGGCTTTGCGGCATCGGAGAATTAGATTCTGACCTTATTTTGACGATTTGAGGTCATGGTCACCTCATTTGAGAATTAAAGGTCAAAGATCAACAGTTGCTACTAAAAACAATCGAAAGAAGATTATTCAAGAACAAATGTTACTAAAATACTTCGGAGATGACATCTGCTGACAAAATGCTATAACTATGCCGCTACGTGCATTTAAATGTTCAAAATACAAAACAAAGACCGCTTAAGCAACAGCATACCAATGATTACTTTTACTACCTATGCATTCTGGCTTGCGCTCTATGATGCCAGCAATAAATAATACTTGTCATCATCGCCCACGTTATTAACGCACCCGCCTTCGCATTTGCAGAGGGTCATGTATCGGACATCGGCACAGTTGCATTTGCACCTTCCCGTGCATGCCTTGAGTCAGCCTC
>JAVTVY010043334.1:0-20511 GCA_036873755.1 Hanleya hanleyi | reverse complement strand
ACGTGTGGTGGGTTGAATTTGGACCTCCTTTGGACCATTGAGCAGAAGTTACATGACTGTGACGTCATCTGAGAAATCATCAGTAGTAGAAAAAGCACAGCTAGGGTTGGAATGGGTTCACGTGTGTGGGTTCAGTGACACGCGCATACGAACTGGAGAACTAGTATAAGAAGGGCATTTTTGGATGTGTATGAGAGAGTGAGAGAGCGAATTAAGGTTTAACGACGACGATCAACCAAAATTCTAAGCATTCAAGTTAATAACTTAGTAATCCAACACATTAAAATATACACACATTAAAACTTATCTTAGGCTATTTGAGAGAAATCTTTCACCCGAATAAAAAGATCTTCTAAAGTAGCTACTCGAAGAAGCTCTTACAATCTTAAAATATATACACTAGATAAGAATATGTTTCACTGTGAGATGTGTATGGGATTTCTTTGGGGAAATATGGGCAATATTTGGTCCAAATCAGGTGTGTTTGTTGTTCTATTAAAGGCCTCATTGTGTACAAAAGGACTGGGTTGCTGACATCGACCTATTGATAGAGTTAAGTGCGATCCCACGCCACAAGCCATCCTGAAAACGAAAAGTGACTTGGAAGAAGATAATGTGTTGCCACTCACAGGAGCTCTGAAACATGCGGTTAAAATGCGAAAACGTTAATATTCACGATTTCAACATCGAAAGTTTGCTTGCGATGTTAAGGGTCGTCATACCGACTCTTAAAATCGCGAAGAACCAAATGAACAAAATATCGACATAGTCGTTGATAATTGCTGTGTTAAGGGCTGTCCTGTCGACTCATAACATCACATTGTAACGTTGATGGTCGCTACCACAAGGACTTCTACAACGCACTTTTCGAATGGATCGAAAGCGATGCTCCATCAGATAAAGGAAGAGAACTCGAACAGAGCAACCAATTGTTCACCGCTGGTGTCTGTATATGTTTGTTCTACAGAAATTCTACATTCTACACAATCGCATTGTTGTCTATCTGGCACACACCCAGTAAAGTAAACCCATTTCTTTCAACAGGAGGATCAGTGCCTCTGTGCCCTTTAACAGAACCTGGGTGGAATACCAAAATGGATTTGGCAGCATGTCGGGCAATTTTTGGTGGGGTAACGACAATTTGGCGGCGTTCACCTCCAACGGCAGCTATGTACTTAGAGTGGACATGGAAGACACATCAGGACTTCGCACTTATGCCGAATTCCCAAACTTTCACGTAGAAAACGGCGAAGCAAAGTACCGTCTACATATTGGGACATTCAGAGCCAATGTTTCGAATAACGGCATGTACGTTAAATTCACATTTAACAGGCTTAGCAACTTTTAACACAAAAGATACCCCAGGTGCTATTCTCGGACAGAAGAAAAATCTCGAGATGTTTTCGTTGAATATGTAGATAACCATCCTCATCCAGCGGTGCTTAAATATAGCCGTCATGTTGAATCAATAGTGTCCCAAACTCAATATCCGTGTTACCTGCAGCAAAATCATTTTGCTTCGTCTGATCACTGAACTAAATATATTGTTATGGTCTGATGGTAATGGCCATAGAGAGCGAGAGCGCTACATTCGAAAGTATTATTTTAGTTTTGTGTAATTTCACTTTCCCCTATCTTTTAACTCAGGAGACCATTTTGAACTGGGGAAAACTGACATAATTTTATACATCGAATACTGCGAAAATATAATACATCCGCATAAAATTATCACCAGTTCAAAATAGTCTCCTGAGTTAAAAGATAGGGGAAAGGGAAATACGCAACCCAGTAGCTATCAGCTAATGTCACGGGTCAGTGAACAGGCTTTGTTCTCTCAATAATGTTTAACTGAGCCATTCAACATTATCAGGATGACAGATAAACCAGCTATAGTATATGTGAGAATGTATATGAGCATGTATTGTTGATAGATTGGTCATAAACATATAAAATTCTGTGTCGAAAATATTTTCAATTTTTATAATACAATAGAATGAACTTAAAAGTGAAATGCATGAAATATATTCCTTTTGGTTAAGAATGCCTCGAGGTCGAAACAGACGAATCGTATATAAATTTCAATACCGTGTCTGTAAACTGTGAGCTCTATCTAGACTCTCCCACGTGCTAAAAGGAACCTGGCCCGGTTTAGTGATTTTGGCTCCCATGAGGTGCGGTTTGGAGTGCCAAAATGAAATATCACGTACGAAAGACATTTTTCAGTTAGCGTAAAATATATTATCTGTGACACAAGATGTTTGCTCTAACAGACGTCTCATGTGGAATTTGCCATTGTCGTGCAATGCCGGGATGCGGGTCTTTATGTTTTCCCTTTCGGGCTATTGCGAAACAACATAAATTAAGTTCTGACAATCCGTGACTTTATAACTTATCATATTGGGGTCATTTTGAGTCTTCTTGCACATTATCCGAGCAAAGGGTCATGGTAAATTCAAACTTGTGACCATGTCGGTACCAGAAAAGTGATGTTTTCGTAATTTATCGCCAACACTTTTGCTAGTCCGTGGATGAAATGTGAAAAGAATATCTTAATTCACACCAGATAATTATTCCCTTATTTAATATGTAGTTTCGACGAAAATAGCATACATATAAAAATAGTACCGAATAATCGCATTTTCAGAATATGACGTTACTGATACGTCATCAAAGCGGTCATCTTGGAATTTCCCTATTTCCTGGTAAAGCTCTACCCCAAGATGTATTGTGGGGATTTGATATTTGCAAGGTCATAATGCCTTGACGGGGTCATTGAAACTGTTGTCCGCTTCACTCTGGCAGGGATCCTGCCAATACGATTATTTATCATGCTATGTTTTTTTTATTTGATGCTAATGCTGTTACATGAAATAGGTTTTTGGATTTCAGACGCTTATACAATTCATAATTGTTTATATTGTTGGTTACCAGGTATTATGATGGCGGGAATATGTTTTCCACAGTGGACCAAGATAATGATGTCAGCCGCCGCAATTGCGCGCTTGGTGCTCAATCAGGATGGTGGTTTCATGACTGCGGCTGGGGAAACTTAAATGGAATATATGGAACCAGTCCAGGGCTAAGTCACGTAAATAACAAAATTCTCTTTCTTTCATATATTATACGAATTTTCCCATATATGTAAAGCAAAAAGAAAGAAAGAAACAGCTTTCTTGATTTTCGCCATTATTACGGACGGTAGTTTCCCACTATATGTTCTTCTCGAGAAATATTGTACAGAAGTAATGTTACGGTTGTTATACCGTACAGCGTAAACATTGTTACTGAACAGCAAAACTTAAAACTTGCAAAATTGGAGAGTAATCTTCTATACATTATTGAAGTTATGCAAGTAACATCTCTAAAATAAGCTAGTATGCCCTACGTTAAAGTTGGAAAAATAGCTGCACAATCTATAATATTAGCTGATTCATGGACAATATGCCTGTGGCTATCGTTGAGTTTGAGGCCCGTTTTCTTCAATAAATAGGATTTTCTTCACATCTAACAAATCCAGAATTACCCCCATGGAACTTATACAAAGAAAAAACCATAAACAAAGGGCTTAAGTGTAAATAGTATTATCTAAATTGCCGGCTCACTGGCAGAAAACAATGGTTCGCATTATTAAATCTTGAAAGTAAATGATTTGTTTGCCCGATATATTCTCTTCCGCATTTTGCACAGACAGAAACGTAGACAACAAATTTGAAATCACATGACATATTGAATTTGATCTTAAAATCGTAATCTTGATACTAGGTCCCTCTAAATTATGAATATTTGCACCATACTTTAATTTTTATAATTGTATCCAATCGAGTGTCAGAAAACTGAGCCCGTGTCAGAATTTTTTCAAGCCTGGAGCAGCTTGTCTTTTACTGTTATAATGGTCGAGTTCAAGACAATATCTTTAATTCTAGGTCTATTATTCAGCATGTATGATGTATTAATCAGGATGAGAAAAACCTTGGTATTGCCAGGATTGGAGGTAGTGAGAAAAAGGTAAATGAAAGTACTGATAGAATTGATGTTTGGGTTTCCGCATTCTCATGTCATTAAATTGCATTCGTTCTTCAGTCAGATATAGGCATACCCTATGATTGCACTGGGGGTTAATGCGCGGCGCGTGACTTCTGCCCTTATAACATATTCCGCTTCTAAATGAAGGTTCAGCATGCCACATCTGAACAAGACGTTTTTCCATGCGCCCCTGTGTAATAATTTAGCATAAAACTTGTTAATTCTTTTACAAGATATACTGAATGCATTTCCCATCTCTCGCAGCTAGTATATCTGAGATACATGCTCCCAGCGTCGAGAAAATCGTTACAGACCGAATCGTTTTTATGCACAGTGCAGTCGGAGGGTGTTACACCGACTCTCAGGAGGCTACAAACTCTGAAAATGGGAGAATAGGTTTCCATTGATCCATAAACTAGCAAAGCATGAACACCTAGTTCTAACCTCTTCTACATTGCTATAAAACCTGGAATCCGCGCAAGCTTGTGCAGTGACCTGAGACTTCAGCTGATCAGCTACTGGTTCGTATAATTTCACTTCGCTATATCTTTTGACACAGGAGAATATTTTGAACTGGTGATAACTAACATAATTTTATACATATGAACTATATTTATAGAAAGTGTCATTATGCTTAGAATAATGTATAATGTATGATTAGAATAATGTATAATTTGGTAAATATTACATGAAAATATGCCAGCTGTTAAAAATATGATCCTGGATTAAAAGATACGGCGAAGTGAAATTATACGAACCAGGCGTTTCTTCGTTCTCTCAATAATGTCCAAATGGCGCATTGGTTGCAACATTTGTAATGTAATTTGTAAAAGGGCATAGCTCACTGGTAGCAGAGTCTGGCCAACTTTGCTTGTTGAATCTGCCAATTTATTAAATGTTTGCCAATACTTTTGTGGAGTATGCAATCACCAATTCAAATGCCAAATTTCAAGATTTTAACTCTGGTATGTACAGTGTACCTGATACCAGGTACCTTAAATCAAGATATTCAACTCCAAGATTGTCATCTCCAAGATATTCAACTCTCAAGATTTCTCAAACTCTCAAGACAAATGTGAATTTGACAACAAAAATCTCAATTCAAATAGAGAGAACAGCTAGGAATCTAGAAAAAAAGATAGTCTGTTGATTCTTCTCGAAGTAATCACATTAGCTTATTTATCAGCAATGCAAGGCATTTTAAAACAAAGCAGAAAATCTCGCATAAGGATTCGTAAAAATTATCCGATAAATTACAACAACAAAAACAACAGCAACAACAACAACAAGAACAACTCCTGTTGCATAGTTCCCCACGAAAAGTTGATTATGTCACACTTAGACTATTTTTTTATCGACTTCATATAATCGCCAGAGTCGGTACAGTCGGTTATGATTTTATAAGTTGTGATGAGCGTATGCAATAAAGAATCCCGACCGAAGTATCTAAAATTTAGTAGTCTGATTGTTTGCTGTTTTCCAACTTCTTTTATACTTGGAAAAAGATGAGAGCGGTACCCTGAATCCACTTCATACACTGATATCAAGAAATCGCTGGCCGTTTGCTCGCTAACCGAGGCAGGAATAGGGTAGGCCTACGGAGATTTACCACCGCGGAGTGAATAGACACAATATAATCCCAAATAAACCTGGCCTAACGATACTGGTACGATAATACTATCACCCCAGATAACATACCGACGTTGGGCCAACGGTGGGCCAACGCTGGTCAAGGTCATCATTTTGGTTGGGCCAACGTTGGTGGCCAACGTTGCCCCAACATCTTTTGGCCCAGTGGGCCAACGTTGGGCAGCCATCGTTGGACCAACATTGGCCAGCCACAATTGGGCCAATGTTGGTCAGCCAACCTTGAGCCAACGTCGGCCAGCCATCGTTGGACCGATGTTGGCCAGCCAACTTTGAGCCAACATTAAAAACACGAGCTATTCAGCTCATATACACAAAATATATGCTGTAATTTAGTGCTGGTATCAAGCAGGAATGTGTAATACACGAGTAATGAAACCCGCTCGGCAGAATGAACCGATGAACCTCTTCATGGACAACTGCTTGATTAGTATTGGAAAAATGCATAGAACCCACATGCATAAACTTACATCATCAATATTAAGGATTTTTCATCTTAAGGGAAAATTTTACTATAAATGTTTTCTTTAATAATTACTTAGAACTGATGGTTTCTCAACAAATGACCAATTAATCAAGCCCGTCACAAACATCCCTTTCTACGACACAGAAATAAAATTTAAGTCATAGGAGTATGATAACAACAACACTTTATTCATCGACTGATCACTCATTTCTAAATTACAAAGAGGTTCTGTGGCAAAAAACATTCCATCTTCTTCGATCAAACACGGGTTAAATAGCAGATGGCATTTGAATGAGTGACAATTAATTCTGGGCTAGCTCTCTCCTCAAACTTCTTCCTGTTCTCAGTCACCTGGTTGGTTGATTGTTCCATTCGACTTTGTTCCAACGTACGGCATCTGCAATCAAAAGACAGAACACATGAAACACACAGATTCTATAGGAAAGATTTAATTACTGCAAAGAATCAAACTAGAAATTATTATTTTTGTCCAATTTGAGAAGCCGATCCGCTAGCAGGTCCCCCACAAAGGGGTATCTGCAGGAAGCATATATGTTAACTCCCGGTAGTCTCACCATGAAATATATTTTGAGTGGCAAATGTTGATGGAGTTGTGTTTGGTTGTGGAAAAGAAATCCAAGATGGCAAGCATATTGGATTTCACTGTATGCTCAGTGAAAATCAATACCAACTGCCGTCTTGCTGATGTGAAGTGAGTCCCCAAGTTTCAAATCGATCGGTTGAATTGTTATCAAGATATCACATTCACAGCATGGGTGGGACGGACAGAAGGATGGAAAGTAGCTACATCACTGTAGCTGAATATCAGGAAATAGCTGAAAATATTGATTCCTAGGCTATAACCTCCATTACATTACAGGAATACAAATGTGACTGAATTGCAGGTATACCTCAAATTCACGGCAACAAGTAAAGCTACTGATTTGGAGGACAGGTGTGTCTGTTCAGGTGGGGGGGTGTTAGAGCAACAAACGGAGGGAGAGAAGGCATAATTTCTATGGGTGGTGACTCAATTTGATACCATGACAAGATAGCAAAAACAAATCTTCTTCTATGGGTGGAGTGTGAAATTGGGTGCCTCCACCAAAAATATAAATATATAATACATATATTTAAAAAAAACAAGAACAATCACAGTACTGGACAAATTCTGGTTCACAAAACATGCATACGATTACTATATCATGTCCTTGGGCTAAGACATGTGTTTATTGATACTCACTGCATAAACTCAGCCTCAGGTCAGCGAAGAAAATGACATTTTCTCTCTCTTCAGTTCCCAGGTCTCTTCAGTTCTGGCAAGGTCTGTTAGGAAGACTACTCTATATTTGCCTCATGACATGGGATGTGTCAGCAGCTCCCTTAATAACAGCAAATGATGTCGTGTTATCTGGGACTATTTCTCACTGGGAGTATCACGGTCTCTACAGTTCGGTAAATTGATGTGCACAAACATCAGTTGTCGACTGTTAAAAATGCTGGTCGATGTTGAAACAACAATAGATTTCCTTATGCACGACCGAATCACAGAGGCAATGTGCAGAGGTCATAAAGAGGTCACGCAATTGTAGTGCACACGTCGAAATCGACAGACCGCTGACATAGTACGCCGACAAAAAGGAATCAAAGAGTCAAAGTTATCTTAATTCAAAAAGCGGCTGAGCGGCTGCTTTCTTACATATCGCTCCAATTCCTAATCCATTTATATATAAGGCCTTTCGGATATCCCCTTTCCCGTAAAGTCGACTTCATTTCCAAAGTCGCTGATCTCGGACAACAATATCTGCAATAAAAGTACAGACCCGTCTGGCTTATGTTCGGTGTTCTCCCTGGTTTGTGTAGGGTGGTTAGAGCTGAAGTGGGGATAAAGTTACGTATCAGTGGGTTTTCTATATATTGATATCGAAAGGTCCCAAATCCGATACCGAGAATGTCTAAAATGGCATTGTTTCGATCCATCCTAAAATGTGTGTGGATTAAAATAATTTAGAAGCGCATGTAAAGACTTGACAGGTTCGTTAGCAACGGACCAGAAGACGATACAATCATCAAGATATCTTTTCCACATTTCTTCGAATACAATGCCAAATTTTTCTCCACATGCTGATTTAACTTTTTCGTAAAGGGTTATTTCTACATGGCAATGTGACTAACGTCACAGGACCTACGAAGTAGGGTAGGCATTAGGACTCAGACGCGCATTGAACTCTGCGAAATCCCCCACCCATATTGAAATCCTGCCTATATTGAGATGGACACGGCCCAAGTCAGAATCACCAGTGATTGTTTTCCACTTAAGTAGGTCAAATATTTATAAAAATAGGTCAGCTCAGAACTTGCTGGTAACAGTCCCCTAATGCACGTTCATGCCTAAAATCAAGGTTCTAATATCAACGGTTCTCCTTATTTTGCCGGCGAAAGGATTCCGATGGACTCACTGACTCATTATCGGACAATTTGCAAATGAAAGCCTACTTCGTAGGAAAATAGCCCATAACTGGGGTTGCATTTAAACCATGACAGTAGTGAGTGTTATTCTTACGAAGTTCGCTCTCATTTGCAAACTGTCCGGTAATGAGTGAGTGAGTGAGTGAATCTGTCCATTAGAATCCTTTCGTCGGCAAAATAAGGAGAACCGTTGACATTCGAACCTTGATTTTTGGCATAAATGTGCTTTAGCGGACTGTTACCAGCAAGTTATGAGCTGACCGACTTTTGATGTAAATTTCTGGTGATTTTTGATGAAAATCACTGGCGATTCTGACTCGGGCTGTGCCCATCTTATTATAGGCAGGATTTCAACTTCGGGGAGGGGGATTTCCAAGAGTTCATGTTCGAGTCCTAATGCCTACCCTACTTCGTAGGTCCTGTGACGTTGGTCACACTGCCATGTTGAAACAATGAGTTCCATGCCATCTTTATTGCAATCTTTATATAATCGGTCATGGAAAGTTTCTAGATGTTGAACGAGACAGTAGTAGTTAGCGTTCATCTAAAATCGTGTGAGAGACAAGATGTGAACATCGAAACAGGTCATTTTAGTATCAACGTTCACTTTAGTGGAAAAATGATTAAAACAATATAAATCATCCTTTAATACATAGCTGCTTGCGAAAAGTTCTGCGCAAGAAATCAGTTAAATGGCTAATCATATGTATAGGGGATGATGGATCAGCAATAATGAGTCTAAATTTGAGATCCAGGGGCATACAGAGCACTTTTGCTCTTGGATGGCATTTCTATTTTTTATCGAATTATGGATTTTATGGAGACCATACAATTTGCTAGTTTTAGTTTCTAATTTAGTCGGAAACTATATTTCCTTTTTCGTTAGAAGTTTCTCGTGTTTCCCAATAAGGTTATGAAGTTTTGTTAAAATTTGGTTGTCCGGGTTCGTTTCTATTTTCTTGTGAGTGTCTTTATCGTTCAACATTTCCAGAATCTTGTTCTTGTAATACTATCCATTACCACTACAGCTTGACCTGTTTAGTTTAGGCTTCTGTTTAGGAGATGTATTTAAACGAGTTGGTTCGTCGCGACACAGCTGAAATATTGTTGAAAGCGATGATAAATTTAATTTCACTCACTCACATTTAAACGAGCATGACATGATGTGGTCAGGGGTATATTATTCAGACAATCTGAATATCATTCCAGATGATCGTTGCGAAGAGCTTTTTTTAGGGCCATGCATTAATTCACAAATTCTAAATGATTTGCTGAAATACCAAAAAAAATTAGATAGATCATCGGGATTAGATGTTGGGGTAGGAGTAAACTCTAATCCAAATTTCATTACACGAATTTTATCTTTGACGGAATATAAATTAATTACTTTTCGAACAGTTTTTTCTGTTTCCGATTCCTCTTGCTTGGACCGCGGCTAATCCTAATCATTTGATCTTTGTTGCGTTTCGTCATGATTGTTAGAAATGTTGTCTACTGTTTTATTTCTACTTTTTCCAGTGAATAATGTCCATTCAGGATGATCACTCCTGTTCACACCCGGAAGTGAAGGGCTTGTGGACTACGGATCTGGTTCGTTCTTTTCTTCAAGCTCAATAATCGGTTGTTTGGGCAGGTACAGGGGCCCTAGGTTTCCTGGGGAATTTGGGCCCCGTTCCCAGCTGTTTATTGTTTTCACCTACTCCGTCATTTTTGGCTAATTCAGTATTCCATGGTAGGGGTTAGCTGGTGGTTACGCATCAGTTCCGCGCTTTTGGAACCTGTCGTTTTCGTGTTGGAGACGAGTATATTTTTAGGCTCAGTCACTTCAGATTAGGTGAGCTCATTGGGGAGATCGGCTAGCCACAGGACTTTTTCGCTTTTGCGCCACGTCATTTCATGCTCGAATATTAGACCCCTGAACACCTTTATCTCATGCTCAAATAATAAACCCCTGACCACATCATCTCATGTTCTGAAATATATATGCCTAACCACATCATCTCGTGCTTAAATAATGAATCCCTGACCACATCATTTTATGCTCAAATAATATACCACTGATCACATTATCTCAGGCTCTAAATTATATTATCTGATCACATCATCTCATGCTCTAAATTATATACACTTACGTATATCATAAAATCTCATGCTCTAAATTGTATACCCTGACCACATTATCTCATGCTCTAAAAATATATTCTTAAACACATCATCTCATGCTCAAATAATAAACCCCTGACCACATAAACTACTGCTCAAATAATAGGCCCCCGACTACATCACCTCATGCTCAAATAATATACCCCTGACCACATGATCTCATACTAAAAAAATATACCCTTGACCACATCATCACTCTTTCTAGAGAAGATTCTAATCAAATATGAAATAGAATTTCTGATTAAATTCGAGTCCAAAACTAGCAAATTGTATGGTCTCCCTAGATTCTATGTAAGTAGCAATTCAAAATGCTATGAAACAGCAAAAATCGGAATACGCGAAGCTGTACGTAGGCCCCTAGATCTAAAATTTACACCCATTATTGCTAGTACGTCATCCCTATGCAATGATTAACCATTTATC
This sequence comes from Hanleya hanleyi, assembly GCA_036873755.1. Lineage (NCBI taxonomy): Eukaryota > Metazoa > Mollusca > Polyplacophora > Lepidopleurida > Hanleyidae > Hanleya > Hanleya hanleyi. The sequence goes on along the minus strand of JAVTVY010043334.1, from coordinate 9,320 downwards.
CGATATCGTGCGGAGAAATTTTCTCAAGCTCGCTAAAAGTTATGTACAAATGATTGCGATTGTATTTTGGTGACTTCTAAACATGGTGGAGAATGAAACGATTTGTCGTCGTCGGGCCTCTCTGGTATCTGTTCTGAATGCTAACTTGTATTCTATAAATATTTCCTCGTTTAGCCCGTTTTTCTCTATCGGGCGGTCACATTACATGATATTTCTGAATTATTTTATCTAATACCGCTCACGCCGGTGCCAAGGGCCGTGTGAATATCTACTATAAAAGCGTGGCTGGGATACAAATCATCACAGCTGGAATGGCATGGCCAGGTGAGTTATCTCTTCATGAAGCTACTATGGTACATGCATGCATTCAGCAAGCCAGTCAGAGCGTACCTCATCTAATATACTATGAGAGCGCAGCATTGAAGACCAAATAAATTGTAACAGTATTTGTTGTGGCAGGCGTTTCAGCAAGTTGCACTCCTCCCTAATAACAATTCGTCAATAAACTGCCGGATCATTTTATGGATTAATCAGAAAATAAAACTTCTCTAGATCTGTTAGTGGTGAAAAAGTCGCATGTGATGTCCAAACGCTTATATAAGATTTTCCTCAGCTTATTGCCACAAGGGCATTGACAAAGGAAATGGTGTTAATCTTCTAGAACATTATCCATACTGATGCATCGCGTACAGCATCTTTTGTTTCTATCGGTTTTTCTGTACCTGCCCGTTTCGATCTCTAGTCAGTACACAGATACGCATTTTAGCCAATGATTGTCTGAAGGTTTTGTTTTTATATGTTGTAAATAATTAGCAATAAGAAAAGATTGTTCTATACTTATAATAGAGTAATTTTTCAGATTCAGCTAATTTATAGTGATAGAATTGTATTTACTTAGTTTTTAGTTTGTATTTTGCTTTAATGGATATGTTTCTGCTTGCTTGAATGAAGTGGCAGCTCGTCAATGTTGATGTGTTTATCCTTTATTAAGGGGGCATAACTATTTTAGTAATTTGCTGCACAGTACCGCATCCTGAAGTATTGGTCGGTCAAAACTATTTTCCAAGTGAATAAGGATGTTTGTGTGAATATAGGTAATAAGTGGGAATCATTTTAATTCCCATTTACATGCAATATTCACACTATAGTTTGGAACCGGAAGATTCATTTTACACAATTTAGAATGAATTTTTTTCAAATGGCCGAGATTCTAAAAGTGTAAAAATATTATTTAAATCAATTTTCTGTAATTTTGTTAGGAGTTCAGCGCCCAAAATTTCAGAGCTGTAAAGAATAATCGGTTTAATTAATCAGTCAAATAGTTTGTTGTATTGCTCGGGTGGTGGATTGAGGGCAGGAAATGTCGTCTGCCCAGAGGAGATGTGAAGGTTGTTCATTCTCCAGGGTTACTGGTGCGCAAGTATCTAATCGAAAGGACGAGTCATCTAGGAACACGTTAAACATAGTTTGGTTGAGGCTATCCCCTTGTTTAACACCATTATTTGATATGAAATAATCTGTTAGATCATTTTCTACTTGTAGCGCTATGTTGCAATGTCTGTAAATTGATTTGATGAGGTTATAAAATTTACCCCCGATGCCAAGTCTAAGTAATTTCAATGAAATTACAACACATATAAGGGAAGTGGGAAGATGTGCCGACATACTGACAGTCACATGACTTCCCAGTATAGTCTTCCGGTTAACCTATTCTAAAGCACATACCAAGAATCTAAGGATTCGTGATATGTGTTGTATCTCAGGTACGCTTTTATTGTACCTGTTCATGTGGCAACTTGGATGATATGACCACACGGCGCCTAGCACCGGCATAAGCGGTATTAGATACAAATCTAGAGGGCTATGATGAAAATGCTCCGACAACTCGTGTATTGGTAATTGGTGAGCTGTTTCGCTGTTTCGCTGTGACAACTCGTACACTGGGGATTGACCATCTTTCCATACACAATCGAACGGCTATTGGAAGTCATCAAAACACATGTATACTTTTTTCTTTAGTTTACCTATGTATTTATCAATGATGGTTCTACGAATAGAATGATTATCTGAGGTAAGTCTTTTTTTTCTGAAGCAAGATTGTTATCATTAATTGTGGTTAAACACGGCTTGTCAGTGCCAAATCTGGGACCTCTATCAGTAATCATATATATGGAAAATCCACTGAAACGCAGTTTCATATCCACTTTAGTGTTAATCACCGTAGACATACCAGGGATAATATACCGTACATTAGCAAGACGGGAGTAGTATACAAAGGCCTCAGTCCATAGTTGCGGATTTTTGGTCCCCCTCAAATTCTTTGAAATTAAAATTCCACCAGGTTTGACCCCATGAGAATTTTTGTTGGCTTTTTGTTTATTGATATTTGTGATATCATTCAGTTGACTAGTTGATTTGCTTCAAATCAGTACATGGTATTTTGCCAGTAGGATTGGCCCATGCCTCACTATGCAGATGGAAGTGTGAAAGTGTGGCTGTGAATTGGGGCCATTTTCAGCTTACGAGCACATGGCATACTTTACGGTGTAAAATCGAGCTTGAAAACCGCGTGGTCGACACCCTATTTTCTTTGCCAATTTTTGTTGGTCCTTGGACTGGGCACACTGTCGGTGAGTTTCAGGACAATTGAATAACAAGTTTTTTCTTTGGTGGAGGGGGAATATTACCCATTTTGGACCAATTTTAGAGGATTTTCCTGAAGTTTGAAGCAAGTTCAGTATGGGTTATGGGGACCCTGATTTTCGTCAACAAGGCTTACATCTGTCTCGGCTTTATGACAAGAGCCTACTCTTTCAGAAAATATATAGTTCTATGGGGGTTCTCTAATAACACGGTTGCTGTTTAGCATAAAATGAACCTGCCTACTGTTTAATTTCAGATGCCATGGCCCTTCTGTAGACTGCACCCTATATGACAGAACAGGCACTTTCTCAGGTAACATTAAATTTGCATATCTGACTAAAAAATTTCCATCCAGAACTAATATTGTTTACTATCAAGTTGAACACAATTCAAAACAATGCTATTCACACCCAACACAGGACTGAAATTAAGCAGCACAGGGGCTTGGGCTAGAAAGGGGGGAGGGGTAACTCTTAGCATGGCCAGGAAATATCTGTTAAAAGGTGTGTAGAATTGCCAACATCCATGTTGGTGTTTTATCGGGGGGAGGGAGGGAGGGGGGTTCAATTGTCCCAGGAATTTTTCAAAAGTTTTAGTGTCACAGAATAATTCCTCTGGGACCATTAAAACAGCCCTACCCCCCCCCCCCCATAAAACCAGCATTGGAGTTGGCAATACTATACTATACACAATGTAACAGATATTCCCCTGTTAAGAGTTATCCACCCCTCCCCCCCTTCTAGCCCAAGCCCCTGTGCTGGTTTCATAATTCCAGTCCTGTGTTGGGTGTGAATATCATTGTTTTGAATTGTGTTCAACATAATTGTAAACAATATTAGTACTGAATGCAAAATTTTCAGTCAGATATATTCAAATTTGACATAGCGGTCTAGCCTGACAAAATGGCGTCGCAAAAACTGTCAAAATATGAATGGGGTAGGGGAAAGGTATCGCTCTGTTTTATCTTAATATGACTTTCAACCATTGAGTGTCATATATCATTATACTTGTACAGACCCATAGATTGAAAAGAGTAGATAAAAAAAAATCCACAAAAAGTACCCTTCACTTAAAGGCCTCAGTCCATAGTTGCGGATTTTTGGTCCCCCTCAAATTCTTTGAAATTAAAATTCCACCAGGTTTGACCCCATGAGAATTTTTGTTGGCTTTTTGTTTATTGATATTTGTGATATCATTCAGTTGACTAGTTGATTTGCTTCAAATCAGTACATGGTATTTTGCCAGTAGGATTGGCCCATGCCTCACTATGCAGATGGAAGTGTGAAAGTGTGGCTGTGAATTGGGGCCATTTTCAGCTTACGAGCACATGGCATACTTTACGGTGTAAAATCGAGCTTGAAAACCGCGTGGTCGACACCCTATTTTCTTTGCCAATTTTTGTTGGTCCTTGGACTGGGCACACTGTCGGTGAGTTTCAGGACAATTGAATAACAAGTTTTTTCATTGGTGGAGGGGGAATATTACCCATTTTGGACCAATTTTAGAGGATTTTCCTGAAGTTTGAAGCAAGTTCAGTATGGGTTATGGGGACCCTGATTTTCGTCAACAAGGCTTACATCTGTCTCGGCTTTATGACAAGAGCCTACTCTTTCAGAAAATATATAGTTCTATGGGGGTTCTCTAATAACACGGTTGCTGTTTAGCATAAAATGAACCTGCCTACTGTTTAATTTCAGATGCCATGGCCCTTCTGTAGACTGCACCCAAAGAGTAAAACGATGGCCCTTGACCTCAGAAATTTGCATATTAGGGAGGTCACGGGAGGGTCACAGAGGTCAAGTGCAGTATAGTTCCGGCAGGATGACCAAAAGCTACCTCCAATCCAGGAGAGTTCCAATTGTTGGAGGGGATGTATTCAGGATGTATTCATCCGCGGTGATGCGGTTTGGCCGCGGTTTTGGCGGTGATTCGGTCTCGGGAAAAAGCTTCCGCGGAGAAAAAGTAGTCCCTGGATAAAATGGTCCGATGGGGTCGAGTGAGGTATCAAAGTGAAGCTTATGTGAAGGGGCATCTAATGGGCTGGGTGTGGGGTTGACATATCGGCCTTCTGCGCATGCGCGGTGGCCGAAGGGTATGAAAATAGCCGTTTTGGGATGTAGGGGAGTCCCTAATGGTTCAATGGGGTCGAGTGAGGCATCAAGGTGAAGCTTATGTGAAGGGGTATCTGATGGGCTGGGCGCGGGGTTGAACTATCGGCATTCTGCGCATGCGCGGTGGCCCAAGGGTATGGAAATAGACGTTTTGGAGCTAGGGGAGCCCCTAATGGACCAATTGGGTCGAGTGAGGTATCGATGTGAAGCATTCGTGAAGGGGCATCTGATGGGCTGGGTGTGGGGTTAAATTAGGGTCATTCTGCGCATGCGCGGTGGCCCAAGGGTATGGAAATAGACGTGTTGGAGCTAGGGGAGCCCCTAATGGACCAATGGGGTCGAGTAAGGTATCAAAGTGAAGCTTATGTGAAGGGGCATCTGATGGACTGGGTGTGGGGTTGACATATCGGCCTTCTGTGCATGCGCGGTGGCCCAAGGGCATGAAAATAGCCTTTTTGGAGCTAGGGGAGCCCCTAATGGTCCAATGGGATCGAGTGAGGTATCAAAGTGAAGCATTCATGAAGGGGCATCTGATGGACTGGGTGTGGGGTTGAATTAGGGTCATTCTGCGCATGCGCGGTGGCCTAAGGGTATGAAAATAGACGTTTTGGCATCTAGGGGAGCCCCTAATGGTCGAATGGGGTCGAGTGAGGTATCAACGTGAAGCCTAGGTGAAGGGGTATTTGATGGCTGGGTGGGTGCATGTAAAATTTTTCCTGAAAAAAAAACGGAACACGGACTTTATCGAAAAACCTGGGAAAATGCCTATATGGGGTATGGGTGGTATATAGGTCGCCGGGCTTAACGGGGCTCGCCTGTCAATAGAGTTATCTCTCCCTAGTTCCAGGGTGGGTGTATGTAAAAATTTTCCTGAAAAAATACGGAATACGGACTTTATCCTAAATTACGGGAAAATGCCTATATGGGGTATGGGAGGTATAGGACCATCCTGGGAAACCTACTTCTCCACATTTGCGGTATAGGTTGTGGGGTCTCGTTTTATTAGTCTCGTCAAAACAAACATGATAAGAAGTGTCCCGGAGCGAAACGGTGAAATTTTTGAAAAAAGTCACCGAGCCTCATATAGTCCCATACTAGGGTATAGGACCGATGTTTGTCCCCCCTGGGAAACGTACTTCTATACTTTTGCGGTAGGGTTGTGGGGTCTGGTTTTACTCGTCTCGTCATGTAGAACACGATAGGAAGTGTCCCCGTGCGAATCGGTGAAATTTTTGAAAAAGTACGATATAGCCCCATATAGACATATATATATATAAATATATATTCCCATACTGGGGTATAGGACCGATGTTTGTCCCCCTGGGAAACCCACTTCTCGACATTTGCGGTAGGGTTGTGGGGTCTCGTTTTTCACGTCTCGACATTTAGAACACGATGGGTAGGGTTGCGGAGCGAATTGGTGAAATTTTTGAAAAAGTCACCAAGGCCTGGGTAGGCCCATAGGCCTATACTGCATGGCTATGGGTGTATAGGGCCATACGGGGTGGACATGTTGGAGTCTAGGTGAGTCCCTGGTGGTCCAATGGGATCGAGTGAGGTCTTATTTTGAAGCTCTCGTGCAGGAGCATCCGACTGGGCTAATGGTTCGTCCGTGTTTAATAGTCTGCGCATGCGCAGTCTGGCCGTAGTATAGAAAACAGGCATTTTGGGTGCTATGTAGGGGTGTGTTTGGGTTAGAGATGGGCTAATCACGGTTCGAATGGGTCGTGTGAGGTGTCAAAGTGAAGCTTGTGTGGGGTAGAGTCAGAATGGTGTGTTTTTGAATGCAAGTCGCGTCAATCTGCGCATGCGCAGTTGGTTGTATTAAGCAAAGTGGCCATTTTGGGGGCAGTACATGAAGGTGTTTGGGGTAGAGATGGACCGCTATGGGTCCGAATGGGTCGTGGAGGGTGTCAAAGTGAAGCTTGTGTGGGGTAGAGTCAGAATGGCGTGTTTTTGAATGCAAGTCGCGTCAATCTGCGCAGGCGCAGTTGGTTGTAGTAAATAAAGTGACCATTTTCGGGCAGTACATGAAGGTATTTGGGATCGAGATGAGCTATTCACGGTTCGAATGCGTCCTATAAGGTGTCATCTTGTAGTTCTCGGGGTGTACATTCCGATTTGGGGATGTTCGCGTCATCTGTGACGTCATCGGTACGAGTAGTAGCGAAAGTGGACATTTTCGGGTAGTACATGAAGATATTTGGGATCGAGATGGGCTATTCACGGTTCGAATGCGTCCTGGAAGGTGTCATCTTGTAGTTCTCGGGGTGTACATTCCGATTTGAGGGATGTTCGCGTTATCTGTGACGTCATCGGTGACGTCATCGGTACGAGTAGTAGCGAAAGTGGACATTTTCGGGCAGTACATGAAGGTATTTGGGGTCGAGATGGGCTATTCACGGTTCGAATGCGTCCTGGAAGGTGTCATCTTGTGGTTCTCGGGGTGTACATTCCGATTTGAGGGATGTCCGCGTCATCTGTGACGTCATTGATGACGTCATCGGTACGAGTAGTAGCGAAAGTGGACATTTTGTGGGTGCGTGGGGTGAGTTTGGTGTAGAGATGGACCATCCTTAGTCCGAATGCGTCGTGTGAGGTGTCATTTTGTAGCTCTCGGGGTGTACATTCCGAATTGAGGCATGTCCGAAGCATCTGTGACGTCATCGATGACGTCATCAGTAGGAGTATTAGCGAAAGTGAGCCTTTGGGGCAGTGCAGGAAGGTATTTGGTGTAGAGATGGACCATCCGCGTTGCGAATGCGTCGTGTGGGGTGTCATGTTGTAGCTCTCGGAGTATAGACCCTGATTTCAGGGATATTTACAGCATCTGTGACGTCATTAGTACAAGTTGTAGCGAAAGTGGGCATTTTTTTAGCAGTGAAGGATGTTATTTGGTGTAGAGATGGACCATCCGCGGTCCAAATGGACCGTGTGAGGTGTCATCTTGTAGCAACGCTCACCAACACCATTCTTAATGCTTCAACGCCCTGGTGAAATAGCTCAGAAGCTCTGATATTCCATGGAATTGTCACTAATTCTTCGAAATGCAGTGATGCCCGTCAACGCCCGTCGTTACACCTTAACACTCTAACATAACGCCATGATATAGACCAGAGAGAGAACAACAACAGCAACAACAACAAGGATGACACATGAGAGAACAACAACAACAAGAAGCTTTTTTCATATAGTTTATTTTCCCCAATGTTACATCATACCCACGCTGGGGGAGCCGCGTTGGGTATATTTACAATTCAAGAAGATTCTTATCCAATCAGAGGCCACCATTTGCATGTTTCATATTCGTTCCTGTCCGTTAGATGTATTCTGGTCCAATCAGAAGTCTCCATTTCAGAAAGTGCCATCTGAACCGTTTATTCTAATCATCGTCGGGCAGGCCAGGATACCGTTGAGGCAACATATCCTCAGATAGTTGTTTGCGCATTCTGAGTATCTATCAGTGCATGGGTGAATACTTTCATCCGATGGAGGTGTTGGTCAGTTTAACCACGAAGAACGCAACATTGGTCATTATCTCCACTATCCACTTGGTGTTACAATTCAAGAAGACTTGTCCAATCAGAGGCCACCATTTGCATCTGTCATATCCGTTCCTGTCCGTTAGATGTATTCTTGTCCAATCAGAAGTCTTCATTTCAGAAAGTTCCATCTTCGGCCATGTTCGCTTTGAACCGTTTATTCTAATCATCATCGGGCAGCCCAGGATACCGTTGGGGCAACATATCCTCAGATAGTTGCTTGTGCATTCTGAGTATCTATCAGTGCCTGGGTGAATACATTCACCCGATGGGTTGGTCGGTCAGCTTGGTCACGAAGAACGTAACATTGGTCACACTGTCCACTGTCCACTGTCCACTTGGTGTTGGGGCGTTGCAACCGGGCCCATTCCAAGGGATCCACGGTGTTCAGTTTCTCCAGCATCGTCTCTAGCGACACTCGGTTAATGATGGTAAACGGTTGGTCAAATACCTGGATGTTACTGCTCGGGTAAAAGTATCGGACTTGGACTGTCTCTTTACGCTGCAGCACATAACCAAACGCCAGATTCAATTTGAAGGCCGTAGTTTGATCTTTGAAGATGGCTTCTACGTAGCTACGTAGACGGGCGAGGTCGGTCAGTCGGAAATTGTAGATATCTTGAATAGGGCGATGACGGTGGAAACAGTGCCGTATCATGGACCAATGGCGGCGATAGATGTCACTCACTGGATGGGCGCCCTGTAAGAGATCGCTAGGAACATTTATGGGCTCGTCCAGAAAATGTTCGATGTTGTCAGGCGTATGACTCGAAACCGTAACGGTGGGGTCCGGCTGGATATCCAGGCTCTGAACTGTGGGTATAGACGGGCTCTCCTCCTTCATCGCATCACCAGTGGCATTCGTCTCCCCGGGCTCATCTTCACTAGGTCTGACCTTCCGCGGCTCCTCCTCAGTAGGAAGTTGTCGCACATGCCATGGTACCGGGGCATGAATCAACCGTTGGTGTCGCAGCAACTGACTGCGCCGTTTGAAGAGTTGACCACAACCGTTACATTGTTCCGT
>JAVTVY010043333.1:0-21028 GCA_036873755.1 Hanleya hanleyi | reverse complement strand
TTGATGTGAGTGGGGAAATAAAATGGTTTCTTGTTCGATAAGAATTAAGCCATAATGCAACAGGGAGTTTTGGAATGTTAAACATGTTGAATGGAAGCTGATCTGTGTGTTGAAAATGTAAGTCACTGATTGGGTGGACTTTTCTTTGTATAAAATTTCACACATCGAAAGAATCTGACTGAGTTTGAAATGCTCATTGAAAATTTTATCAAGAAAGTCATCCAATTAAACTACAACCAGGTTGTATCGTGTTTGATGCATCCTCATTGAGCATGCTCTTTCAGTGCACCAAAGGAAAATTTAGTATCTGCAAGTTATGATGGTCAGTCCACACCTGTGAAATGCTAGTATAGGCATGTAAAGAGGCAGTTTTCGGGTCTGGACGGATTACGTAGATGGTTGTTGGGCAGACTTCTATTCTCCATGATTTGCAGCTCCCATGATCCGCAGAGAAGCAGACGGCATACTGAAGTTTTCATAGATGGGTTCAGAAAATAGAGTGGTTCGGCATCACGAGGACTATCACCATCAATTATTTCCGTAGTTAGGCGAGGTGTTGTGAAGCATACTGCCGTTAGCTCTGCTTAAACAGTTTGTTCCTGCAGGTTGACAGGAGATGAGTCCTTTGTCTCTGCATCACACCCCCCACCACCCCTTCATCTGATCTATGGATTGATCCTATCCACACACCCGCTGAACTTGTTTAAATAAACTGTGGAGCTCTGTTCATTATTACCCCACAATCCTCATATGATGCAGGAACTATCCCCAGAAATGGAGCCTCCACTCGGGGCCCAAGTGCTCTAATCCTGTTGTCCCACACCACAAACCCAATATATTCTGAAATCTTTAAAATCCTGGGATTTGTGTTCTACCGTGTGAGTGGTGGGGGGAAATTTCTGTGGTCACTCGATGATGTCGCATATGGTAGTGAAAGCAAATTCTGTGAAAACTCCCCTAAGAACAGCTAATGGAGACTATGGATATGAGGCGCAGATTTTAGAGCTGTCTGGACATCATGAACATCGTGCTATTCATCTCCAAAATAAGACGATCTCTCCAACCAAGAGTATGAATAGAAAGATTCTTCAGATGTTGATATTACCTTATCATTGTGACATCCGAGAGATCTAAGACGTTTGTGTTGTACGGCGATGGTGGTTTTATGATGGAAAGAGTTTAAAATGTACCTGGGTCTGGTAAAGTTGAACAATGTATTTGGGACTTTCAGACAGAGTTTTTCACCCCTTCTGCTAAATAATATGGATCTTGAGATGTCACGACATGAATGCTGGCATCCAGATGCAATTCGAGTTCATCTGAGTTAAGAATGACACAGTGAGATACACGATGGCAGCATGCTACATAGTTTTGCCTCTGCACATGACAAATTCCCAGAATTGGGTGGTCTTTCGGAGAACAACTGGAAAACAAGTGTCTTGACATCGTCTAGATAAACATATTTCAATCAAATTTCGCCTGAACAAAATACAGAAAGAGCTAATGTCATATACCCCTATCGTCGGTGTGGTCACCGTGCAATTATATTATGGCAAATGTTAAGGGTGGTATCTCTCTAAATACTTGTTCCATTGCCCCCAAACTTGGCATATGCTTATTCAGAATTTTTGGAGGGGGATGTTCAAAACGTTTTGCATTCAGATACAGGTCATACAACAATACAAACATGGTTTAGAAAAATGGTTTTACCAGGTCGGTGAGTGAGTAGGATTTAACGTCGTTTTCAACATGTTTATCTCGCCTCACAAAGTAAAGGGGAGATATTGTGAGGGGGGAAAGAGGATGTCGGTGTCGGTGTCCCCTGCCTGGAAATGATAACGTTTTTGGTTTAGCAAATTCAAAAAAAATCTAGAAAAAATATTAAAAAAATATGGGGGGTGGGTATGCCACCTGAGGGTACTACCCCTGGGGTGCTCCAATGTTAAAATCCCTATGATAGAGTTTTGTGTTGAGCTGAAGTGCACATGTACATCTGTACTTAGAAAGTTTGTTGCAGTTGTCGGCTGTCATTGGATGATTATGAAACTTGGTGCACATGTTTCTTATGATTAGAGGATGTACCTGTGCTATTTTTGAGAAGAAATATTAATTTTTCTCTAAATTATGGCAAATGAATGAGTTTTCTGTTTAGGTAAATTGTACATGTAGGCATTCACATGTATACATGTACATGGTAAGTTTGCTGCAGTTGTCAGCTGTCACTGAATGATTATGAAACTTGGTACACATGTTTCTTATGATTAGACGATGTACAGGTGCTATTTTTGAGAAGAAATATTAATTGTTCTCCAAATTATGGCAAATGAATGAATTTTCTGTTTAGGTGAAATGTACATGTAGGCCTCTATATGTATACATGTACATGGTAAGTTTGCTGCAGTTGTCCGCTCTCATTGGATGATTACAAAACTTGGTACACATGTTTCTAGTATGATTAGAGAATGTGCCTGTGCTATTTTTGAGATGAAATATTAATATTTCTACAAATTATGGCAAATAGAGTATTGTGTTTAGCTGAAGTGCACATGGACATCTGTACACCACAGTTTGCTGCAGTTGTCAGCTGTCATTGAATGATTATGGAACTTGGTACACATGTTTCTTATGATTAAAAGATGTACCTGTGCTATTTAGGAGATGAAATATTAATTTTTGTTCAAATTTTGAGGGTTTTGTCTAAGTAATCTGCCAATAATAATGTACATGTACACCTGTACATGGAAAGTTTTCTGAAGCTGTCCGCTTTCATTGGATGAGTTTGACACTTGCTACCCAAGTTCAATGTGATTTGACGATGTGCTATTTAAGAAATATGACATTAAATATGAATTTTTGTCCTAATTATTGCAGTTTATACTTAGTACCTTTCCATTGATAAGGTTTTTGTTGGGCAAAAATTTACATACATGTAGATCTGTACATGGAAAGTTTGTTGAACCTTTCGTGGGATGATTATAATACTTGGTGGACATGTTTCATGTTTTCATAGGTCACAGTTCTCCAGCAGTAATCCCACACGGGACTGACCTATCCAGCTGTATTCCCAAATGGCATTGGCCTATCCAGCAGTAATGCCACACAGGACTGACCTATCCAGCAGTAATCCCATATGGAACTCAACTATCCAGCAGTAATCCCAGACCGAACTGGTCTATCCAGCAGTAATCCCATTTGGGACTGGCCTATCCAGCAGTAATCCCATTATCCAGCAGTAATCCCAAATGGACTGGCCTATCCAGCAGTAATGCCACATGGGACTGACCTATCCAGCAGTAATCCCAGTAATCCCACATGGGACTGGCCTATCCAGCAGTAATTCCACACAGGACTGGCCTATGCAGCAGTAATCTCACTATGAAGTAATATGACACTGGACTGCAATATGCAGCAGTAATCCCACATGGCACTGACCTATCCAGCCATAATTCTACATGGGACTGACCTATCCCGCTGTAATCCCACACAGGTTTAGCCTATCCAGCATTAATCCCACATAGGACTGGCCTCCCCAGCCGTAACTGCACACAGGATTGCTGTATGCAACAGTAATCCCACACTGGACTGCCTATCCAGCATTAATCCCATACGAGACTCATCTATCCAGCAGTAATCCAAGACAGGACTGGCCTATCCAGCAGTAATCCCACTTGGGACTGGACTATCCAGCAGTAATCCCACAGGGGACTGGTCTATCCATCAGTAATAACACACGGGACTGGTCCACCCAGCAGTAATCCTACACAGGACTGGCCTATCCAGCAGTAATCTCACATGGGACTGACCTATCCAGCAGTAATCTCACACTGGACTGCCCTATGCACCAGTAATCTGACGGCACTGACCTATCCATCCTACATGGGATTAACTTATATGCCAGTAATCCCACATGGGACTGATGTTATTGTCTGTACCAGATAATCTATTCCAGACATTATTGTTTGCTCTACATGTATGCTTTCAATACTGCTGCACCTTCGGCGGATGACCCCGCAAGGCGAGATGTTGGGGTTCTCAGAACGCTTGTTTCATATCACGATGGTGCCTACATATGCCAGAATACGAGTGTCCACAGTTCCTATTATCCTGGACACTGATCAGCTGAGCCAGTACAGCACCCGGTCACCCATCCAAGTATTGATTGAACTCAATGTTGCCTGACTTCGGTGATCTGGCGAGAACCGGTGTGCTCAACATGATACGCCGTTCCTGGCTCCACTGTCTTCTTTCTGACCCAGAGCCAACCCTCTCATCACTAGCATTAGATTTGTGGTCGAACTTATTGTCAAATGTTCTACCTTCCCACTTTGCTCCATAATTCCCATAATGGAATTTATCATTTTATGGATTAATATGTAGTCCTCAGTGTTGTGCACGAAAGTGAGAAATCTGTTGACGGTATGAGAGGTGAGAAGGCACACACTGTTGAAGAGAGGAGTTGTGATGGTGAAGCTGGAAGTAAGATAGTGGACAACGTGCAGACTTCAAGTACACGAGGTGCAGACTGCCGTTCGTAAAGTTGATAAAACTGTTCAAGTCATACGCGATGCTGTCAGATTTGTGCAGGAAAGTGAAGGAGGTGAATTAGGTGAAATCGGTGAGCATGTCGCAGAGGCTGACCCTCCACGCCCTTCCAAGTTGATAAAGACTGTTCTTGGGGGGAGGGGGGAAGATATAAGAGAACTGGTCCATTTAGTGGATCTGCCTAATAGTGCTACTCAAAGACATGACCCTGTACCATGAAGATTCTGTGTGAATTTCTCGTCACAAGAAGGTATTCCCTCCACCTGAGAGCATGAACAGTGAGATTCGGCATATGTTAAAGGTGAAATGCAAAGGTTTCCATATTTTATTTATCGCTTGTCAATTCACTGAGAAACCCAAGAAAAAACAGAATTTGTATAATGATGACTGTGTTATGGTGTTTATAATGTGCCCGAATCTTAGTGAACATTGAAGAGTTATTTGAGACTTTGAGGCCGAGTTTGTGGTACCCTCTGTTAAGTATATGGACATGGTTGCTTTCAGAAGGCACCAAGAACAAGTTTCATAGAAGAATGTTTATCATCGATTGATTTGTGATATGTTTATAATGTAAACATGAACAACACAAGCATTTTCAGGAAAGTGTCATCATTGAAAACTTGACCGCTTCTCTTGGACGAAACTAGCCTACGTTTATGTATACTATGATATTTGTGGGGTTTTTTTATAGATTTTGTGCGAATGCTGTAATATGGAATATGTCTTTGGATTATATAGACGCGGAACTTTTTTAATGGACGACGGCTGAATATTGAATGACGAATTAGACGCTTGTATTCGTCAACTCTGCCACTCCCTAGATTCATATGCTCTGTTGTTGTCTGGACTATCTCATTTTTATACCCCCCGACACGTAGTGTAGGGGGCGTATACTGGTTTCAGCTTGTCCGTCCGTCCGTCTGTACGTCCGTCCGTCCGTACGTCCGTACATCCGTCCGTCCGTCCGTCCGTACGTCCGTCCGTCCGTAACATTTCGTTTCCGGAGCATAACTTGACAACCGCTACTTCGATTCCTCTCAAATTTGGTATGTAGCTACCTTACCATGAGACCTCGCTTGGGATTGCGTTTGGCGCATGTGCGTCTACAGGTGGCGCCACCTAGGGTCAAAAGTTTCTCATGTCAGTCCGTAACATTTCGTTTCCGGAGCATAACTTGACAACCGCTACTTGGATTCCTTTCAAATTTGGTATGCAGCTGCCATACCATGAGACCTCGCTTGGGATTGCGTTTGGCGCATGTGCGTCTACAGGTGGCGCCACCTAGGGTCAAAAGTTTCTCATGTCAGTTCGTAACATTTCGTTTCCGGAGCATAACTTGACAACCGCTACTTGGATTCCTTTCAAATTTGGTATGTAGCTACCTTACCATGAGACCTCGCTTGGGATTGCGTTTGGCACATGTGCATCTACAGGTGGCGCCACCTAGGGTCAAAACTTTTTCTTGTCGGTCCGTAACATTTCGTTTCCGGAGCATAACTTGACAACAGCTAATTGGATTCCTCTCAGATTTGGTATGTAGCTACCTTACCATAAGACCTCGCTTGGGATTGCGTTTGGCGCATGTGCGTCTACAGGTGGCGCCACCTATGGGCAGAATTTCCTCAGTTGGTCCGTAACATTCCATTTCTGGAGCCTAACTTGACAACGGCTGATTAGATTCTTCTCAAATTTTGTATGTAGCTGCCATACCATGAGACCTAGCTCAGGATGTTGCATATGTGTCTACAGGTAGTAAGTTTAATATTTCACTTCCCATTTACTTCCTTTTCCTCTTCAATGTGGTTATCCAGATGACAGTAATTCGCCTATCTGTTGCAACAGCCCATTTCAAGTCCCAAGTCCGGTTCTAGTGGTAACAACAGTTAGGTAAAACACTATATGCCTGCAAAACCCCATTCTCAACAATCATTATTAACATCAATTTTCTGAACAATCCATTAAATTCATCACGACACATGCATAGACAATCCGTTAACCGCACTCCAACCGAGCGAGGTCTCATTGTCCACTAGTTACATACCGTGCCGCCACCCATAACATGTATACTTATATTCCTCTAAAAAAACTTGTCAATTTCTATCAAATGTGCATCCGGGGGGTATCTGGTAAGCATGCTTACTGATGATTTCCACCGCCACAATCCCATTCAGCTTACTCGTGAAACGTTAACCACCCCCATGTATCTATGCCCTTACGGGGGGTATCTTGTAAGCAGCCTTACTGATCATTTTGATCAAATGTGTGCATCCCTCAGACTATGCTCTAGTTGCTCATGCTGGCTGAAACAGTAACATTTAACTGGCTGACTAATATTTTCAACTCAGCCTCATGTAAGTAACTCCTCTAAATCATTCATGAACAGGTTTTCCTTCCCTACAAATTAAGTGATCGAACTTACCAGTCGTACTGAATACGTGATAATGCTAGATTACCTGATGAGTGCGGCCAAGGACAATTCGAAAATCGCGGACCTATTCACCAAAGGGTCCTATCATTGCAATCTGTCCGTCATCTATTTGACCCAGAATCTCTTTCCTCAAGAGAAGGCGTCCAGAGATATTGCCTTGAACTGCCAGTACTTTGTGTTGATCTCCAATCGCATCGACAGAGCACAAATGCATGTGTTTGGTAGTCAAATTTATCCTCAACATCAATCATTTCATGCAGGCATTTAAAGACGCGACAAGTCGTCCGCACGGCTACTTGTCCGTAGACTTAAAAGCTCATACCCCCGAAGATCAGACAAGCCACCTGTTACCCGACGAGGGGTCACCAAAATGTCATATACCCCTACATCATCCAGCGAGTCCAAATCTGGCAGAGCCCGTTCAGCGGCAGCAACCCACCCCCTTCATACCATCAGTGCCGGAATATCACCAAACCGCGAAGAACCAACCTAAACCCGTACAAGGGAATGAACACAATGTGAACTCGAGGCTATGGAAGCATTTGTTCAGAGACAGGCGAGACGTTGGGGGCCACAGAAAACAAGTTTTACCACAAAGGGTATTCGAATGAGGAAGCCGCAATTTTAACCCATAATGCATTGGCACCCAGATTACGACGGGTTTTACGTCAGCATTATGCCGACTTCGTGAGCCATATAAAACTGCTGGACAAGGACCCGGCCCATATGGAAATCGAAAGAACAGCATCGATGTTGAAAACCTCGAGCATGAACTGGAAATCGGCGTATGCCATAGCGGTAGCTCAAAAGCATCCCACTATAAATAGACCACACGGCACCATCTTCCTCATTTCACCATGAGCACTATAGAGTCCACCTTGTTTGAACCCAACGAGGATTGTTCTAGCCGAAGCGTAACGCCGAGCCTATGCCGATGCTATTATCGATACAGCTCGAGGTGGAATCACCGTTCAGCACCAACGCATGCATTGTCATCTTATCGCGCTCACAGATGACATTAAATGGGTGACACAGGTATGTCTTCTGCTGAATAGGAAACAGATAGTACCCGAAGAGGATACCAACACAACTACCCGTGCCCAGAATCTGCTGACCCTGCATGAGGCATTTCAACCTTTATGGAGACGCAGCTGGAGACGGGAAATTATCTTCTTCAACCCCAACATATTGATGTCCGTCCATAGATGATCGACAATGCATAAGGCGTTGGGATAGGCCGTTCAGTTGTTGAGACGGGTGTCAAGGCGTAATGACGGGCGTTGACGGGCGTCACTGCATTTTGATGTATTAGTGGCAATTCCATGAAAATGATAATTTATTGCTCAAATCTACACCTGCTATTGTTATGCCTTCTATCCTCCTTCAGGAGATCCTTTGCAGAATAAAAGTTACCTCCCTCTTGGTCTATTTTGGATTCCCATTCGACCGGCTTTTCGTGCAAAGGACATTTGTGCTATCGGTAGGTCACCTGTTTGGACTGGGACGATACTACCTGGCGAAATTACGCCCAGGAGAGACGTGCATTCCTTCTATGGTCATCGGCGGATTCCAACCTATCTATTGACGAGAGACATCAATCAGAAATGGCTCTCGTCGGCGACATGAAGTTCAACGAATATCTACCTGAGTCGCACTTGGAAGTGTCTCATCTTCTCAGCTCTAGCATATCGACTCCATCGTCTTTTAGATTTCCCCCAAGTGGCACAGTCAAGCAGGTTTAAATCGACAACTCGACTCTACCACTGGCATACCAAGACAGGTCCATTCCAGGTCATCACGACATCAGCGACTCGTCTGACGGCTCTGGGACAGATCAAGTCTGGAGTTACGCAATCATCCGCCATTGCTTCTGGGACAACAAAAGACACAGTCTCCAAGTGGCGGTCTGCTTCAACATCGAGAGCTACCATCGCAGATCGACCTTTTGTTATCGGGACCGGACAAAAGGCCTTTTCTTCTGCATCGAGTACTCATCCTTGGCTGTTTGTTTCTTATTCCCGATCAGCACAACGGGCTTCGGCTTCGCCTCTTCGGTCAACCTCAGTTGATGTCCATCCACAGCCCAGTACATCGCCACTTCGGCTTCACCCAATCAATCGACTACTGCTGATGTTCATCCACCTCCTAGTACTCTGCTACAACGGGCTGCGACTTCACCCCTACGATCTAAGCCCCGTCCTGCTTCTATGACTGCTTCGTCTAAACAGTTTCTCGGGTTACGGCTGCGCGACTTCCCGCAGCGACACTTTGGGCTCTGGATTTACATCAACCTACGGTTTCTGCCTCGGTCGATTTCTTGCATCTTGACGTTTGTAAGGATAAGATTCTACCTCAACGCCGTTCCCGTACACCACATCGTCGTTCTCGTACGCCACAACGCCGTTCCTGTACACCACAACGTCGTTCTCCTCAATGCCGTTCCCGTACACCACAACGCCGTTCCCGTACTCCACAACGCCGTTCCCGTACGCCACGCCGTTCCAGTACACCTCTACGCCGTTTCCGTACGCCTCAACGTTCTTCCCATACACAGCAACGCCGTTCTCGGGCCATTACGTTGTTCCCGTACGCCATAACACCGTTCCCGTACACAACCACCACATCATTCCAGTACACCACACTGCCGTTCCTTTACGCCTCTACGCCGTTCCCGTACGCCTCGTCGCCGTTCTCGGACACCATTACGCTGCTCTCGGACGCCGCGACGTCGTTCCCAATCACCTCGTCGTCATTCCAGATCTTCACGATGCCGTTCTTGGTCACCACCCCGCCAGCGGGTTTCTGCTTGTGGAACTGTACCTTCGGTCAACGTATCACAACCATGTCATCCACTTGATCGTCTGTTGTCTGTCAACTCTTCGCGTTCCATTCCTGCCACGCCATCGGTTGCGGACCAGTCTTCCCCAATTGCATCTACATCTTCTCATCGGGGCCTCGACGATGTTTCACCTGATCGTCGCTCGTCTTCTGCATCATCTGCCTCTGTTCGGTTGTCATCGCCTCCACCGAACGTCAACTCTTTAGACACAGGTGCGTTAACGTTTGCGGATAA
This sequence comes from Hanleya hanleyi, assembly GCA_036873755.1. Lineage (NCBI taxonomy): Eukaryota > Metazoa > Mollusca > Polyplacophora > Lepidopleurida > Hanleyidae > Hanleya > Hanleya hanleyi. The sequence continues at coordinate 10,985 of JAVTVY010043333.1, read as the reverse complement.
GATGGCGGCACTGATTGCTCTCGTTCCTAAGATGCTCGAACCTACAAGTACTGTCTCTACTTCAACTCATTCTAGACGCAAGCGTGTATCAGTGGCTTCTTCTGTCGTTTCGTCAACTTCAACTCTAACTTCCTGTGCTCCGTCTCCGGAATGGGCGTCCATATTTACTTCTTATGACCGTCAACTTGAGGACGACGACAAGTTAAAGACACCTACGTTCTCGTTTTACAAACTCCACGATGGTATTCTCCCAGACAAGCCTCCTGTACCAGACCGCGATTTGAATCAAGTATTGAAGTTTTTCAAGGAACCCTCCCTTAGCCTCTCCTCCATGGAAGTTGATCGTCTTCAGGAGATGTTTCTCGCCATTCAGCGTATTACGTCGTACACCGACTGGTTCCTGTCCACCACAGGAAACCTCGCGTTCGATCCTGCCATCCGTCAGCCTAATGGGTCGATTCTTCTGTCTCCCGGTCACCACACCTACCTACAGGGTTTTCTTGACACGCTGAACAAGACTAACTGTGATGTCATGGAGGCTGGCGCCTATTCTTGTACTTCTCTCCTTCAGTCTGAGCGCAAAGCATTTCTGCGCAACTCCAAGGCCGAGTTTCCGGTTTCAGCTTGAACCCAACTGATGCACCAGTCGTTGACTTCTAAGTTCATGTTCAACAACGCAATTGAGTCTGTCATGCCTGGTATTCGCGAAGAGAGAGCGTCTAGACTCTTTTCTGCAGCGACTCGGCGTCCAGCTAATGCCTCGTCTTCGTTTGGCCAGAGGATGAGCCGGGATCAGGTTCACGAGACTACCCAGCGCCGGGACGATCGCCCTGGTAGTTTTCGTCCCTTCAACAACTCTTCACGTTTCCGTGGCCGGCGCATCACGCGTGGGAGGTCTTCTAGAGGTAGAGGTGCCTCCAACAAGTGACTGTCTGCATTCCATCTCCCATCCTCATGTCGTAGACTTTCATCTGCCCGCCTTCCGTCCTTTCAGTCATCTTGTCGGCGGCGGCCGTTTGCAGCACTTCTGGGGGAATTGACAACTCATTACAGACGACCCCTGGGTTCTAGAGACATTAAGAAATGGATTCCTCTTCGACTTCCAGACCCAGCCCAGGTTCATCTTCCGACCTCGTCCATCACACCTGCCAGTTCCTTCAGGACACGTTCAAATGCTTCTTTCATGTCACCACACTCATCACCAAGGGTGCCGTTAGAGAGCTGCCTCAGGCCGAGAACAGCGTCGGTTTCTACAGCCAGGTCTTCCTAGTTCCGAAGGAGGTTTTCCAACCAAATGCGCATGATCAGCGACCTGAGACGGGGCATTCACATCGAGGTATACATAGACGACATCCTCATTTGAGCGGCGGACCAAGCCTCAGACTTTGGTACTAAAGTTCTTTTCATCGCCAAAATGAGGCTGTGCGCCAAGGTCCTTGTGTTCAACGTCTGTATTCTATCCCAGCATTAACAGACTTCTTTCGTGGCCTTGATGACTACATCCTGTTATGTCCAGTATGAGCAATACGTCACTACCTCACCCGTACCGACCCAGTTCGGGGGTCTCGTCGACTGTTGTTCCTCTCTCTTCGTCCAGCTGCAACTTGTGACATCACCAAGAACACGGTGGCCTCTTGGTTGAAGAAGACCATTAAGTGGGCATATCTACTCGCACTCGTCGCCCCCCACTTCTGGCCTCAGCATCTTCCCATGTAATACGAGCCATCGCTACATCATGGCCATTATGGAAGAACTTATCCATGGATGACATTGTCCAATCCTGTGCTTGGAGTGCCAATTCTACTTTTACCGGCTACCATCTGAGAGACATGTCGGTACAAACAGAGTGACCACGCTAGGGCCGCTGGTAGCTGCCCAGCATGTGGTCCGTTAGTTTCCAAAAAAGGGGGGGGAGGGGAGGCTAGCACCGATCGCCGCAGCAAGCCAGCCAGCCAGCTAACAAGACTTGACACATCAGTGAGTATTATTTAGGTACATCTGTGTCGAAGAGAGACGTGTGAGACGGCGATGACAGTATGATCAGCTGGTCCTCTAGTATTCGGATTCAGAAGCCGGTATGTACATGACCCTTCTTACGGTCTCAATAGTTTTTAGTCTGAGCTCCCTAAGCTTCTATACGACACGGGAATCCTCTTAAGAGTTAAAAAATGTACCACACCCACGATCACCTCAGCGGTTAATCTGCATGAACTCAGGAACTACAACAAGGCTGAGGTCCCTACCTCCACCTGTTGGTAGTATGGCATAGCAATAGCAGGTGTAGATTTGAGCAAAAAAATGAAACATTTATAAACAATGTTGGTATTTATTATCAAATCAAACCTGCTATTGCTTTGATTGCCCAAACCATCCTCCCCCTCACTCTACGGCCTTGTACAAAACACACCTATAGGCTGCAGTAGAAAAAGAGGACGACTTAATGGGGCGCATGCGCAGAGTAAACCAGCTGAGCTCCCTAAAGGGAGGTAACTTTTATTCTGCAAAGGATCTCCTAAAGGAGGATATAAAGCATAGCAATAGCAGGTTTGATTTGATAATAAATACCAACATTGTTTATAAATGTTTCATGCTTCTGAGCTAGTTCACCAGGGCGTTGAAGCGTTAAGGTAAGCGTTGACGGGCGTTACTGTCTATAAAAGCAAATGTTTTCCCAAAACACGCACAGTCCACGTTCAACCGTCAATATGGTTTATACTTGCTCTGAGTGCGAACGCACGTTCACCAGACGTTGCGATATGATGCGACACGAGAAAAATGTACCTGGGATTGAAGACTCCGTGGAGTCCATTGAGGCGGATGCTGATACAGAAACTGCTGATAGTCCATCGACTGATACCGAAATCGAGACTACTGAGAGTATCTACTGATACGGAGAGCTTGACCTCAGATAGTCAGCCTACATCCCAGGAAAGTGAGGCAGAACCTACCTTCTGGGATCGTATTGTGCATGAAGCTATACATAGTTATGCTGTGGTAATCGAAGACGGCGGACAGGATAACATACAACAGGCGTACATCAAAATGTGCCCCGGTATCCGGAAAACAGCCATGACCATCTATAAACGGTATAGACTGCTGCCGCTTGAAATGAAAGGCGACCCCACGCACATGCCCATCATGGAGACCAAGCGTCACTTGGAAGAGGATATGGGGTTACCACCCACCGAGTCCCTGAAAAATGCGATCAGAATGCACAAACAACTGTTTGAGGACATGCTGCCGTTTCAGTATCCTGGAATGCCCGACGATGCTTAGGTTACAGCGAACAAAGATTGAACTTTCTCAAACGACGGCTTCTGATTGGACAAGAGCCTACGAGAATTGTAAACATACCCAACGCGGCTTCCCCAGCGTGGGTATGATGTACTGGAGGAGATATGACCATACAAGCAAGAGAAGCGGAATCCCCCTTGTCCTAGGTGAAGTTTTTTTGCCCCATTCGTACCAATAGTGGCCCCCAAAACATCCATGATTCTCCATGGTTTAAGGGTAAAGTCCGTGTTCCGCTTTTTATAGGTTGTCTCAATTCTAACTTTACATATACCCACTCACCCATCCTGCGTCTCTCGGCAGGCTCCGGTCCACCGGGAAGCGATATTAGCCCCTGCAGACCTGGTTGATAGGGGGGTTTTCCTTATTTTAGGGGTAAAGTCCGTGTTCCGCTTTTTATAGGTTCAGTCCCAATCCTAATTTTACATACACAAACTTACTCACCCTGCCTCTCTCGGCATGTCCCGATTCACCGGAAATCGATAGTAGCCCCTCTCGACCTGGTTGATAGCCTCTTGGATCCCTGCGTCCACATTTGTGGACATAAGATTTTAGCACCAACAAAAGAACAGGCGTTTTCACTGAGAGCAAGCATGTATGTCCTCAACTAAAGACTAACAGGTGGTGCCATCTACCCAACATTCGTTAGGATTGGTGGTCACGTGACCTACCCCAGCCGTTTCAAGATAGGATCACCCACGAAAGGTGGAAATGAGCCCTTGTAGTTAGGTTTGTGGAAAATATTCTCCAAATGTTCCCCGGTATCAGGAAAACAGCCATGACCATCTATAAACGGTATAGACTGCTGCCGCTTGAAATGAAAGTCGACCCCACGCACATGCCCATCATGGAGACCAAGTGTCACTTGGAAGAGGATATGGGGTTACCACCCACCGAGTCCCTGAAAAATGCGATCAGAATGCACAAACAACTGTTTGAGGACATGCTGCCGTTACAGTATCCTGGACTGCCCGACGATGCTTAGGTTACAGCGAACAAAGATTGAACTTTCTCAAACGACGGCTTCTGATTGGACAAGAGCCTACGAGAATTGTAAACATACCCAACGCGGCTTCCCCAGCATGGGTATGATGTACTGGAGGAGATATGACCATACAAGCAAGAGAAGCGGAATCCCCCTTGTCCTAGGTGAAGTTTTTTTGCCCCATTCGTACCAATAGTGGCCCCCAAAACATCCATGATTCTCCATGGTTTAAGGGTAAAGTCCGTGTTCCGCTTTTTATAGGTTCAGTCCCAATTCTAACTTTACATATACCCACTCACCCATCCTGCGTCTCTCGCAAGCATGTATGTCCTCAACTAAAGACTAACGGGTGGTGCCATCTACCCAACATTCGTTAGGATTGGTGGTCACGTGACCTACTCCAGCCGTTTCAAGATAGGATCACCCACGAAAGGTGGAAATGAGCCCTTGTAGTTAGGTTTGTGGAAAATATTCTCCAAATGTTCCTTTGGAATAAATAAAATTATGCGGGTAGCAAGAATGCTAGGCACCCAAAGACTTGTAAAGCATGAAGTGTTGGCCTGTTTCTTTAATAAGTATAGATACAGCGAAACTTGAACAGTATGTGTCCACTATTGTGGACAAAGGGACCATGTGCTATATAATTAATGTACTAGTAACGACCTTTTTTATGGTGTCCTTGGAGAATATTTTCTGGAATGATGCTGTTATCAATCATTTGTAGAGTATACAAGACAAAATATTTGACTGATGACCAAAGTCTCATTTTAACTTCATCTAGACTATCTGTAGTTCAAGTAATCACGTCCCAATGTCCACAGATGTGGACAAACTAAGAGACCAAACCGGGAGGTGTTCAAATTTTGCATGATATTGTGAACCCAAAACTAAGCACATAAGGAAAATATAGTTGTTTAATGTGTCGATTTCTCAATTCCAGAGAGAAAAAGACAAACATACTTGACAGAGGGTTATTTTCACTTGGTCTGGGTTAAGCCCCTATCTGTACTTGAAGTCATGATGTCCAAATGTCCACACCTGTGGACAAACTAAAGAGACCAAACCGTGAAGCGTTAAAATTTTGCATGACGATTTTCATTTATTGTGCCACCAAAACTAAGCACACATGAAAAATGGACATTTTTGATGTGTCCATTTAGTCCCGGGACTCAAGAGGATGGGGGGTTCCCCTATGTTAGGGTAAAGCCCGCGTTCCGCTTTTTATATTTTCGGGACAAATCCTTATTTTACATGCACTCACCCATGACTTGATCGCCCTGGAGGAGCGCTTCACTTTGACTCCCTCCACGATCCAATCGAACCACTAGGGGCCCACATCGACACCAAAACGTCCAATGTCTACTGTGCATGCGCGGAATGACGTCAGTTCCACGTCTCTCCCATCTAGTCGGATGCTCCTTCGCGAGTGCTTCACACTGATACCTCACTCGACCCAATCGGACCACTAGGGGTCCACCTAGACCCCAAAACGTCCACCCCAGCACTACCTGCACAATGCGTATGCGCACAGTGACTTTTTCAAAATATTTCAACGCTTTGAGACCTCTTCCATTGTGTTCTACGTGGTTAGATGAGAAAAACAGTATGCCACAATCCATACCGCAAATGTCCATGAGTGGGTTTCTCAGTGGGACAAACATTGTCCACTGAGCCAGTATGGGCCTGTCCAGACCAACCTGAACTTTCAAAAAATTTCACCACTTGGCTTCGAGACCCCTCCCATCGTGTTCTACGTGGTGAGACGAGAAAAACAAGACACCACAACCCATGCCGCAAATGCCCATGACTGGGTTTCTCAGTGGGACAAACATTGTCCACTGAGCCAGTATGGGCCTATCCAGACCTACCTGAACTTTTCAAAAAAATTCACCGTTTAGCTTCTAGGCCCCTCCCATCGTGGTCTACGTGGTGAGACGAATAAAACAAGATGCCACACTCCAGAGTAAAATCCACGAGAACAGAAAATGACCACCTCTATCCCATACATTCATTCACCGTATAGATTAACATGCAAATGTTCGAATCAGTGGAGATCACCATTTGACCCACAGAGGTTTCGCCTAGTCCGAGGTGTCTCCCTTGCCTCTAGATGACCGCACGATCGATGCCAAAAGGGGAATTCCCACAGCAGCGCCGCCATTTTGTGTGTTTATTTTTTGCGGAGATGACACTCGCGACCCTGCGGTCGCACTGACCCTAGACTCATCATACTAACATCTAGCCCAGGAATGGCTGTAGTCTCGAATGGCTGTGTAACCGACTAACTGTGTAGGGAAGTCAGAACAGCCACGCCCACCTGCACAGCAAAGGTTCTATAGCTAACTAACATCGTACAACACCTAGGTTATTTTATTCCTTTAAGTCTTACTTCCCATTGATTCATATATTTTTCCGTGCCAATACGTTTTCCTTTCTCTCGCTGTCATTATATTCTCTCGGAGATGACCGGACATTGCCGGAGATGACCGACATTGCCGGATATTATTTTTGTCGTCCATTCCCAGAGCATTTCCCAACCCGCTGCGTATTTGGAGTCTCGGGACTACTTTCTATCCGCGGAAGCTTCTCCTCGCGACCGCATCACCGCCGACTGCTTTCTGTCCGCTGAGGTTTCTTCCCGCGACCGCATCTTTACATCCGGGTACTTTATGCAAAGTTTTGAGGTCAATATGCACTCAGATGCTGTTATACTACTACTTCTTTAACTCGAACCAAGAAAACACACTGTGGGATTTTCTCACAGCACTGTTGATTTTACAGTGAAATTACACGTCTCCAGAAAGGAAATTTTGACCATCACTTCTATGCTCCAATAACTACTTAATTATACTCACACACATTTGAGTGAAAATACTTGTCAACAGACAGTTCCTCAACCAGCTTCACGATCTCACACAATGAGAAGATCATATTGTTATATCACTGTCTGGTTGGGCTGAATAATTCTCTCTCCTCTGCTGTCAACACTCCTTATATATACCTCGCATAGAACTCTCCAAAAATGATATCATACATAAAACAACAAAGAACTTCCCGGAACATTTCAGGATTTCCTGGAACATTTTAGAACTCCCTGGTATACATTGCTCACAGTATTTTATTGTGTTTCATGCATTATAGTCCAGTCAATATGTGCAAATTTTCCACCGAATTGTGACTTTTTTCATAAAATCATCAAATTTGGCATAAAGGTAGACGAAGGCGTCAGCAACTTGACCTACTTCCGACAGGGGGCGCCACCAGTCTTTTGACGATCACATGATCGTAGAGGTCAAGGTCACTATAGTTACGGCACTTCCGGTCACGTGACATTTGTATTCTTCCGCGGTGATGCGGTCTGGCGGTGATCCGGTCGCGGGACAAAGCTTCCGTCCCGATACTTCAAATACGCTTGGAGAATGTCCGAGGATTGCCGGGCACCTGACAAGCTGGAGTTATCTCCCCATAGTTCCAGTTTTTGCCACCAGGGCAACGAGGGACCTTGCCACCGGCAATGTCCGGCCCTCTCCGGGACAATATATCACACGTGCTTCTATCTACCGTTCTATGTTCCACCCCCAACCCTAAACTTTTTCAAGGTCAATCAACTTCTTTCGAGAAAATGGCGCCAAGTTCAACGGCTGGAAAAGACGTCTTCGTCCAGTCCAAATAAACACGTATCTGTCTTACCTCGCTGTCGGCAGCGCTCTGGTATAATCCAAAATGCTTATCTACGGCGATAAAATTACATTCGCTTCACTTCCACGGTAAAAACATTACTTTAACGACGACCGCACAAACCAAAACAAGTCGTACAGGCGGAAGTGCTAGTCTATTCAACCGTGATCACGGGCTCGCAAATTATGGGGTCGGCGTATTCGACTGAAATGCGTTGAATTCGACTGAAGAAACGGAAACTCGGTCGGTTATTTGTTGATAGCTCGCTTAATAAAAGGGTTCGCTGAAATAAAAGGAGTGAAAATCAAGACATTTTCAACCGAATCGGCGTGACTGGAGCGAATTAAAAACTCGGATTTGAAGACGGACTTCAGAAGATTCCGAAAATCCGGAATCAGGATCGCGGGTAAGTTTATAGGAAGATTGGTTATATCAGTTGGTCGTAAGTGTCGAATTAAATTTAAAAACCATAGTTTGCACAAAAATATCCTATTTTTCAAATAAATGAATGTTTGTCATATAATAACTTAATGTAAATGGAAATAGTGAAAATTTTGAATTGATCATTACTTTTAAATACATATATTTTTATAATCGAAATGAAAAATGACCAGGAATATACATATTTTGTTCTCAGTAATTTTTGTTCTTGGATTTTTTATTAATATAAATTTACTAATTGATAATACATTTAATTTATAAAATGAAGTAAAAATAATTTTGACAAGTGAAAAAAATGATTTTGGAACACTGTTCACACACTAATTGGTCCTTTGTTCCGGAAATCCCCCAAAAAACAACAAAGGAGTAACATAAAAGAAATAATCTCTTTGTCTGCTGAATATGTCTGTCACAAAACCAATCAGTAGAATTGTATCTTTGGATGAGATATAGAACCTCAATCGCTCAGTTATTCTATGGCGTTGAGGTGTTCAAATAGGGCATTAGGGCGTTAAGATAGGGCGTTATGGCGTTGAGACGGGCGTTAAGGCGTAACGACGGCCGTTGACGGGCGTCACTGCATTTCGAGGAATTAGTGACAATTCCATGAAAATCAGAACTTTTGGGCTAATTCATCAGGGCGTTGAAGTGTTGAGCTTGGCGTTGGCGGGCGTTGCTACAAGATGCCACTTCACACGACGCATTCGGGCCAAGGATGGTCAAACTATACCCCAAATACCTCCGTTCACACCCCTAAAATGTCCACTTTGGCTACTACTCCTACTGATGACGTCACAGATGACGTGGACATTCCTCAAATCGGTGTCTACACACCGAGAGCTACAAGATGACACCCCACACGAGACGTTCGGACCACGGATGGTCCATCTCTACCCCAAGCACCTTCCTTCACAACTCCAAAATGCCCACTTTCGCTACTACTCGTACTGTTGACGGATTTTTCATTAATATAAATTTACTAATTGATAATACATTTAATTTATAAAATGAAGTAAAAACAATTTTGACAAGTAAAAAAAATGATTTTGGAACACTGTTCACACACTAATTGGTCCTTTGTTCCGGAAATCCCCCAAAAAACAACAAAGGAGTAACATAAAAGAAATAATCTCTTTGTCTACTGAATATGTCTGTCACAAAACCAATCAGTAGAATTGTATCTTTGGATGAGATATAGAACCTCAATCGCTCAGTTATTCTATGGCGTTGAGGTGTTCAAATAGGGCATTAGGGCGTTAAGATAGGGCGTTATGGCGTTGAGACGGGCGTTAAGGCGTAACGACGGCCGTTGACGGGCGTCACTGCATTTCGAGGAATTAGTGACAATTCCATGAAAATCAGAACTTTTGGGCTAATTCATCAGGGCGTTGAAGTGTTGAGCTTGGCGTTGGCGGGCGTTGCTACAAGATGCCACTTCACACGACGCATTCGGGCCAAGGATGGTCAAACTATACCCCAAATACCTCCGTTCACACCCCTAAAATGTCCACTTTGGCTACTACTCCTACTGATGACGTCACAGATGACGTGGACATTCCTCAAATCGGTGTCTACACACCGAGAGCTACAAGATGACACCCCACACGAGACGTTCGGACCACGGATGGTCCATCTCTACCCCAAACACCTTCCTTCACAACTCCAAAATGCCCACTTTCGCTACTACTCGTACTGTTGACGTCTACAATGACATCCCTGAAATCGAGGGCTACAAGATGACACCCCACACGACACATTCGGACCAAGGATGATCCTTCTCTACTCCAAGCACCTTCCTTCACAACTCTAAAATGCCCACTTTTCGCTACAACTCGTAGTGATGACGTCACAGATGTTGTGGACATCCCTCAAGTCAGTATCTACACCACGAGAGCTTCACTTTGACACCCCACACTGCCCATTCGGACCACGGATTGACCATATCTACACCAAACACCTTCCTTCACACTCCCAGAATAGCCGCTTTCGCTACTACTCCTACTGATGACGTCACCAATGACGTCACAGATGACAGGGACATCCCACAAATCGTGGTGTATACCACGAGAGCACACCACGAGAGCTACAAAATGACATCCCACACTGTCCACTTGGACCAATAGTGGTCCCTCTCTACCCAAACACACCACGCATCCCCGAAACGTCCACTTTGTCTACTACTCCTACTGATGACGGCATGGGCATCCCGCAAATCGTGGTGTACACCACGAGAGCTTCAAGATGAGACCCCGCAAGATGCATTCGGACCAAGAATGGTCCCTCTTCTACCCAAACACCTTCCTTCACACCCCCAAAATTGCTGCTTTCTATACTACGGCCAGACTGCGCATGCGCGGAATGATGAAAACGGACTACACACCCATCCTGTCGGATGCTCCCTCACGAGTGCGCTAACCTGATACTTCACTCGACCCAATACGACCAATATTGGCTCATGCCGGTGCCAAAACGTTCCTTCCAATGCCCTTTTCCCACAATTCCCTGTCTGCGCATGCGCAGAATGACGATATTCCTACCCCACATCCACCCATTCGGATGCTCCTTCACGAATGCTACACATTGATACCTC
>JAVTVY010043332.1:0-20903 GCA_036873755.1 Hanleya hanleyi | reverse complement strand
CGAACATAAAGTCGTCCAGTATGTGGATGACCTCTGATATGCCGAATTTTGTAGCCATAACCGATTGCAGAGAATGACTTGAGCTCTTTAATATCCTACAGGATGTAGAGCATCCTATCGAGAGGTACCGATACATAAATGCGGAAGGCATCATCTAAATAGATTTTTGCCATCAAGCTTTAGTGACCATGTTTTTGAACTAGTGCAATCGCGATATCTAATGTCTACGTATTCAACATCAGGTCCTGTTGAATCGCACCGTTAATAGACAAGGCAGATTTTCCAGGGTAAGATAAATCGTGTAACACCCTAAACGTATTAGGGGGATTTGTTTTAATGTCACACTCAAGGTTATTTCACTCATATGGTGACAGCCACTTTTAATGATGGAGGAAGCTGGAATACTGGAAGAGAATCACCTCCGGCCCGTCGACAAGTAACTGGCAAACCTTCACACATGCAACAGCGAGGCTCGAAACCGTGCCGGTTCAGCGGTGTGAGGCTTTCGATCACCAGCGATGCGCCTTAGAAAGTTCGGCCAACAAGAGCCCCTAAAAGTATTAGGTTTCTTTCTGGGGACTAAGCCTAATTTTTAGCAAATCTTATTGTCAAAAGGAAGAGTTTAGAAGGGACCAGCAACTCGACTTTTCAACAACTCTTTGTCTAATTTAGCTTCTACGATAGCAGGGTTTTGCATAGCAGATGAACGATTACGCGAGACAGTAAAGGCACATTTTCTCGAGTGCCAAATATCGAAACCGTTTGTGAAACCTAAAAGTAAATCTACCTCAGTATAGTTACTTAGCACAGTTTTAGCTTGATTCCAACCGGTGTTGGAAGAGTAACTCCCTTTGCCGCTGGATTTACACATGCTAATTTACATGTAAGGAGCCGGGAAGAATCCAATTGGCAACATTTGATGTAGTTCACAACCGTGGCATGTACGATAACCTGAAGTAGATTTGATTTTAGAACCGATAATCAGCATTGAGGATGGGGCGCTGGTGGCCATATTGGATATCTATAGAAAAGAAAATAGCCAATAACCTTCATGCGTGCTTGATCGAGTCAATCATAACAGAGCTACATGCACAGAAACCTCTCAATAGAGCCTTTATAAATATATATGATATATTAGCATATATACAAACACACATACATGTGTATAGCAATAATACCATTATTGGTGACGCTCTGGCGGCCATATTGGATATTCAACGGGTAATAAAGTTTCCAATTATCGTTATTAGTTTCTTCTCGAGTCTGTCAGGCTCGTAGAAAACCAATCTCATGTAAACAGGCGATTCAAGCTGTCAAATAGTCGCCAACAGGAGGCTACTGTATGTATTATGGCGGCCATATTGGATTTATGCAAATTAAGGGCCTTCCACCTCCTGTGGAAATGGGCACCCCTTCTGAGATCATTCCTTATGCCCAAATGACCCTCTCTGCAAAATATGGTGCTTTATTCCAGTCAGTCACGATCTTGACCTTAAGCCACCGGACTATCGATTCAGTTTCAACTTTCGAATTTGGTCGGACGCGCATGCCTCAACTAACCGGATAGCGAAAGTGTCGTTGATCACGGTCTTTATCCAAACAGATTTCTATCAGTGCAAACGATCTCTACCTGTAATAAAACTATATCTACCGATCGTTTGCACTTGTAGAGATCTGTTTGGATAAAAACCGTGATGATGTCACTATCGCTATCTTCCGTTTAGTTGACGCATGCGCGTCCGACCAACTTCGAAAGTTGAAATTGAGTCGAGGAGAAAACGAAACAGGTGCAAGAGGAAAGATCCCAGATACGGAGTACCTGTTGAGATGATCGTGGTTGTAAGCATAACTGATTTCTTCCCAAGTGTTTAAGGTATGTGGGGTGACATTTGGTTGGTCGATGTGTATGTGGCACAGGGTGTCGGGTGCGTTGGCGTCGCATCCGCTGACATCCACTGAGTGCACGTTCATGCCACTGTAAATAATCCGGGCGCTCAATCGACGGGCGGTTTCGTCGTAGTTGACAGAATCATGACGACGTAAGTCCAATCTGTTTAAAACTCAGACTTAATAACCGCTCCTCTATCCGACATGTCGCTAATTGAGATCTGGGACAGTCTGTATCTTAAATCTGTCGCGCATGTCAGACTGGCGACCAATCACAGTCCAACTTCAACGAGCGAATAGGTGCCTATCCGATTATTTCTGTAGTGAACGAGGCGCAGAAAAATCCAACTCAGGCGGCTGACGAAGTTCTTGCTCTCCATGAGCAATCACCGAAGATAATTATTTGCTCGGATAGGCACCTATTCGCCTGTTGAAGCTGAACTGTGATTGGTTGCCAGTCTGACATGCGCGACAGATTTAATATACAGACTGTCCCAGATCTTAATTAGCGACATATCCGGTAAAGGAGCGGTTATTAAGTCTGGGTTTTAATCAGATTGACGTAAGTCGTGCAGAAGAGTAAATCATTTCGAGCAGGTTATACACGTGGACATCTTGGTGTTTGACAGCTGAAATGATCTGCTGAAACGGTCAGTTAAGCTATTATCAGCACAATCCGTTCAAACTGGTCCAGACCAGTGCAATCTTAATAAATTAATATCCTATCAATGCTCCCCAATCGTACATGTCGCTATATAGTATCCAAATGGGGAGCAGATATAGGATTTAATTTTAATTATAATTGAGACCAGTGCAAATCGGTCTAAACCATTCCAAGTAACGCTCGCCAGTTCCTATCTTAAGGGTTAACGCTCCAGAGAAAACAAGCGAGAGAGAGTGAAAGTGAGCTCAGAAGCTCTGATTGGTCTAAATGATCACGTGATATCCCTTGGAAAGTAGCGTTTTGAATTGACATTAATTCATCGTAATGCATTGACGCCCGTCGTAACGCCTCAATCTGACCCTGAGTGCGCGTATGCTCTCTGTTGCGACGTTAACGAAGTTATTTCCTTTGATTAACCGTGACCGTCATTTTAGGATAATGTCAAGTCTTACTCGCGTCAACATTTATACAACAGCTCTAGGACCGATAAGTAGGCAAGTCCAAGACTTATTCCGATAATGTAGTGTAATTTTAGTAAAATTGTATAGGTGATATGATATGATAACCCGGTTGTAATTCTGAACATGTTTTTGTTATATAAAATTTCTTACCCTTTTTAAAATAATTAATTTGTATAATCCTGGGCTGACATATATTAGCGAATATGGGCTAGCAGTAATAATATCGAAAATCTGAGGGTACTAAAATGTGTATTATATTGCAAAGGACAGATGAAAACGATATGACGTTAGATTAACTTGTTGCTGATCTTCTTCAGAGACGGCATGCTTGGCCAGATCACCTATTTTCACAACGTCAAGATTTCTTCTTTAGCCTGGTTTCAGCTAGGACGCACCTTGCCGACATACCACTTTCACCAGGATATCGTATGATTAATTCCAATGACAGAGCACAAAGTTTACATGGCAACAGAAATATACGTATAGTCCAGCTGTGTATTAATTTAATCCTGTCAGCCCTGGAGATTTTTCCTGCACCACCGCCTTGGTGGAGGAAATGTTTACCTTGCCTTCAAAGCACTAAGTTAAACTTCCACTACAACCTGAGACTGCAAAGTCAAAGTTCTCCACACAATAGCTTTGCGTCATCCTGCCGTCAAATGAACACATCATTTCTATTGGCTGTTCCAGTGACAACATTTTATACCGTGAACATTTTTCGGCCTATGTAGGGAGATTGGGGTACACTGGGACATTTTTCACCTTTTTGCGAAAATCTCTGTTATTATTGTCCTGTAGTGTAGCCTTGTATACTCTCGTTATAACTTATACTTATCACACAAAAAAATCTGAAATAACTGTTATACTTTTCTCCAGAATTCTGTTTTAAAAACGTAAAAAAATGTGTCCCAGTTTGCCCCACTATGGGGTATTCTGGGACACCCACTGGGGTGCGATGGGACAATAATCAAAATACATTTTATAAGAAGTATATACTAATATGTTTCATAGAAGTTTAGAAGATTGAACAGCGGTGGTTAAGTTAGTTGCTATTTTAGGACCCTGCTTTACGTAAAATATTTCTCAGGAGCCAAATTTGAGGGAAATTTTTCTTTGTGTGATTCTCATCCCAACAAAAGCATTTGACTTTGAAAGTTTTAGTAAAACTCATCATATCTGATAGGATTAGCAAATACTACCATCTAGGAAACAAAATAATGCACTTTGATGACATTTTAGGATGAAAGGAAATTTCACCATTTGATTATTATTGTCCCAGTGTGCCCCGACAAAGGTGTCCCACTCTGCCCCAGGTGCATGAGTGCATGATATATGCCTTTTTATGACAAAAAAGTAATACATACAGCTGAAATACTAAATCGATATAATTAAAGTGTACCTATGTCCATCCTCTCTCAGTAGTAACAAAACAGCAACGAAGTACCGCTGAAAACTTTTCATAACGAACTCTCATCTTCAGTCCTAAAAATTTACTTGGACTGCTCAAAAACAATTTTTGTGCCCCTAATTTTTTATCAATGATAAGTTTTACTTGTAATCAATATAGAAGTTGTATGGGGGTGGTAGCTTTCTGCTGATAGTAATGTAATGTGCTTCTTGTTCTTAACAAGAGAGCTAGATGGCTTGTCCCACTGTACCCCAATCTCCCCTATCGATGTTTTCCCTTCTGAGTATTTTTCCAAAAAGAAATGTTGATAGAAAGTCGTTATTTGTTTCAAATAGAGGCATCAATATCTGTTCAATTATAGAGTATTTTTCCTCAATTATAGTATCAATTTTCCAATTATAGGATTTTCGTTTAAATATAGAATTATTTTTCACGTAATTTCAACAATTATTTCCATTTATGCCTAAATTATAAGTCGGAAGTCGCTCATATAATGCGACATCAATACAGTTTCCATTGGAATCGACTCAACCATATATGGCCTGGGCTACTTGGGGTTACTTTGGGTCTGTTCATACCCTATTTGATGATGTCAAAAACGGCATTTTGAGGTAGAATTTTCGGTCAGAGTTTTCAAAATTTTTATTTATGTGTTTTCTTCGCAAACTGCATGATAAATTAGTAAATAATAATCTCATGTGAAATAAAATAGTTTTTGCCCACATTTCCTCGCAAAAAATCAGGAAGATTGAAGAAAGCTGACAAAAACATCACTTTTCTGGTATCCCATATTGACGCCATTTTGAATTTACTCTTGATTCTCTGCTTGTGGAGTTATGCAAATAGACTCAAAATGACCCCAATATTATAAACTACAAAGTCACGGAGTGTCACCAGAAAATGCAAAACAAAGTCCAAGATGGCCTTTTTGATGATGTCAAAAAAGGTATTTTGGGGTCGATCTTGCATTTATGTGTTTTAATAATCTCATGTGAAATAAAATCTTATTTGACGAGTTTTCCTCAGGAAGTTTGAAGAAAACTAACAAAAACATCACTTTTCTGGCACCCCACATGGTTTTACCCATGATTCTCTGCTCACATAAAAGGAACAAGAAAACACAAGTACCTAAGTTACACATCTAAAGAAGGGGGGAAAAAGAAACAACAAAACGCTGAGACCTAACTTAATCAGACGTTAAACTGTACAACGATTGTTAAATATGTATCCTTCAGGGAAGTTCACGAAGTACCGGTAGTGAATTGATATTAATAAAGCAACTCAGACTCTTTCAAAGAATATTTTCAATAAACTGCACTTCTTTTCAAAATGATTTACCGATATTTGACAATACATTGCTAATAAAGCAACCATACTTGGTACCTGGTTTGCGAGACTGCATCTATGTAATATTTTGCCGAAATTATCAAGCGAATTATTACAACAGAGGTGTCTAAATGCCGAAACTAATATGATAAGGCGATAGAAAAATATGACAGTTGAAAGATATTAGCCATTCGCTTAATTCCCTCCAAAGTTTTCCACAGTGAGAACATTCAACAAACAAGTTGTTAAAACGGAAATTGCATTTATCATTAGTAGTATATAGAAGACGGGACGAGCCATATTGACCTCAAAAATTTGCATAATTTGTGGAGGTCACGTGGAGGAGAGGTCAAGTGCACTATAGTTCCGGCAGAATGACCAAATAGCTACCTCCAACACAGGAGAGTTCCAATTGTTGCAGAGAATGTATTCATCCGCGGTGATGCGGTCGCGGGAAAAAGCTTCGGCGGAGAAAAAGTAATCCCCAGACTTCAAATACGTTGCATGGTCCGATTGGGTCGAGTGAGGTATCAAAGTGAAGCATTCGTGAAGGAGCATCCAGTGGGTGGGTGTATGTAAAATTAGGATTTTTTCCCGAAACTATAAAAAGCGGAACACGGACTTCACCCCTGAAATAGGGGAAAACAACTATCAACCCTAGCCAAAAGTGCTAATATCGGTCCCCGGGCTTATTGGGACCTGCCTATCAAGTCAATGGGGTGGGTGCATGTAAAATTAGGATTTTTCCCCGAAAATATAAAAAGCGGAACACGGACTTTACCCCTAAAATAGGGGAAAGCCCCTATCAACCCTAGCCAAAAGGGCTAGTATCGGTCCCCGGGCTTATCGGCGCCTGCCTATCAAGCCAATGGGGTGGGTGCATGTAAAATTAGGATTTTTTCCCGAAAATATATAAAGCGGAACACGGACTTTACCCGTAAAATAGGGGAAAACTCCTATCAACTCTAGCCGAAAGGGCTAATATCGGTCCCCGGGCTTCTCGGGGCCTGCCTATCAAGTCAATGGGGTGGGTGCATGTAAAATTAGAATTTTTTTCGGAAAATATAAAAAGCGGAACACGGACTTTACCCCTAAAATAGGGGAAAACCCGTATCACCTCTAGCCAAAAGGGCTAATATCGGTCTCCGGGCTTATCGGGGTCTGCCTATCAAGTCAATGGGGTGGGTGCATGTAAAATTAGGATTTTTTTCCGAAAATATAAAAAGCGGAACTCGGACTTTACCCATACAATAGGGATCTGTATTATACAATATAAGGGAAAATATGGGGATGGTCAATTTTTTTCGTGGGCTTTACTATGGCTTGTGGGGTCTTGTTTTTCACGTCTCGCCGAGAAAAACACATCGGTGAAATTTTTGGGAAAAGTCACCAAGGTCTGTATATAGGCTCATGTAGCTCCATACTGGCTATATGGGGGTATAGGTTCAACCTGGGAAATTCACACACGTTCATTGTGATATGGGTTGTTTGGATTTGTTTTTCACGTCTCGTCATTTAGAACACGATGGAAAGGGTTTCGAAGCGAAACGGTGAAGTTTTTGGAAAAGTACCGGGTAGGTGTGGATAGGCCCATATAGCTCCATACTGGCTATATGGGAGTATAGGTTCAACCTGGGAAATTCACATACGTTCATTGTGATATGGGTTGTTTGGATTTGTTTTTCACGTCTCGTCATTTAGAACACGATGAGAAGGGTTTCGAAGCGAAACGGTGAAATTTTTGGAAAAAGTTCACCGAGGCCTGGGTAAGCCCATAGGCCTATACTGCATGGCTATAGGGTATAGGCCCATACGGGGTGGACGTTTTGGGGTCTAGGTGAGCCCCTAATGATCCTATGGTGTCGTATGAGGTCTTATTTTGAAGCTCTCGTAGAGGAGCATCCGACTGGACTAATAGTTCGTCCGTTTTCAATATTCTGCGCATGCGCAATCTGACCCGTAGTATAGAAAGCAGGCATTTTGGGGGGTATGTGGGTGTGTGTTTGGGGTAGAGATGGACCGCTATGGGTCCGAATGGGTCGTGGAAGGTGTCCAAGTGAAGCTTGTGTGGGGTAGAGTCAGAATGGCGTATTTTTAAATGCAAGTCGCGTCAATCTGCGCATGCGCAGTTGATTGTAGTAAGTAAAGTGGTCATTTTGGGGCAGTGCGGGAAGGTATTTGGTGTAGAGATGGACCATCCTTGGTCCGAATGTGTCCTGGGAGGTGTCATTTTGTAGCTCTCGGGGTGTAGACCCCGATTTGAGGAATGTTCACAGCATCTTTGACGTCATCGGTGACGTCATCAGTACGAGTAGTAGCGAAAGTGGGAATTTTGGGGCAGTGAAGGAAGGTATTTGGTGTAGAGATGGACCATCCATATCTGTCATGCGTATTATACAGTATCTGTCCTGTATTGTATCAAATCTGTGCTGTATTATACTATATCTGTCCTCTATTGTACCATATATGTCCTGTATTATACCAAATCTGTGCTGTATTATACAATATTTGCCCTCTATTATACCATATCTGTGCTGTATTATACCATATCTGTCCTGAATTACACCACATCTGTGCTGTATTATGCAATATCTGTGCTGTATTATGCAATATCTGTCCCGTGCTATACAATATCTGTCTTGTATTATAGCAAATCTGTCCTGTATTGTACCATATTTGTCCTGTATTATAAAATATATGTTCTGTATTATACCAAATCTGTGCTGTATTATACAGTATCTGTCCTGTATTATACCAAATCTGTGCTGTATTATACCATATGTTTCCTGTATAGTACCATATAGGTCCTGTATTATACATTATATGTTCTGTATTATACAATCGGATAGCGGTTGTCGTGAAAAACAACAAGTTCAGCAATGTTTATATAGTTTATTATCCCCAATGTTACATCATACCCAGGCTGGGGGAGCCGCCCTGGGTATGTTTAGTATGTTCACAGCAAAACAAATTGAAATATCAAACACCATGTTTTATTATTTAACGCACCGTCACATTAGGTACAAGTGTTTACTGAGCTCAAGTCAACGATCAGCATGTAGACATAGAGAGTATGTACGGCATGTTATGGTATTCATCAATGCACGGGTGACGCATTCAACCGATGGCGGTGGTCGGTCAGCTTGGTAAGGAAAAACGTGACATTGGTTACCCTCTCTACCACCCATTGTGTGTTGGGGCGTTGACGATGTGCCCATCTCAAGGCATCCACGGTGTCCAGTATCTCCAGCATCGTCTCTAGTGACCTCCGGTTAATGATGGTGAACGGCTGGTCAAACACATAGATATTATTGCCGGGATAATAATACCGTAACTGGTCCGTCTTTTTGTGACGTAAGATGTACCCAAAAGCGACATTCAATTTGAAGGCCGTAGTTTGATCTTTGAAGATGGCTTCCACGTCAGTGAGAAATTGTAGATATCTTGAATAGGGCCATGAGGGTGGAAACAGTGCCGTGTCATGGACCAATGGCGCCGATCGATGTCACTCACTGGATGGTTGTCCTGTAAGAGATCGCTAGGAACATTTATGGGCTCGTCCAGAAAATGTTCGATGTTGTCAGACGTATGACTCGAAACCGTAACGCTGGGGTCCGGCTGGAAATCCGGGCTCTTCTGAACTGTGGGTATAGGCGGGCTCTCCGTCATCGCCTCACCAGTGGCGTTCGTCTCCCCGGGCTTATCTTCACTGGGTCTGACCTTCCGCGGCTCCTCTTCAGTAGGAAGTTGTCGCTCATGCCATGGTACCGGGGCATGAATCAAACGTTGGTGTCGCAGCAACTGACTGATCAGTTTGAAAAGCCGACCACAATCCTCGCATGGACGCTTGGGTGACCCATGAATTGAACGTTCATGGCGCAGTCAAGCATCTTCCCGATTAAATGACCGTGCGCAGGTTATACAAGTATACAGTCCGTCGTTGTGGGCGGCGGTCTCGTGGCGACGTAACTTGTCTAGACGAGTAAACTGCTTCTGGCAAGTTGTGCAAATGAACATCTTGGTGGTTGACAGAGTGTCTGATGAAACGGCCAGGCCGCTTTCCTTTTATAGCACGCTAGCTGGTGATCTATTTTTAGCACACTCACTTCAACTACCCCAAGTCGAGGACCGAGATGTACTGGTGTACGACTGAGCCGCATTGCGCGCGCGCGCGCGTGTGTGTGTGTGTGTGTGTGTGTGTGTGTGTGTGTGGGCAGTGGATTTTACATCCGGGATCTTGTCAACATCCGGGTTTCCAAGTGGGGTTTTCCCGTCGTTCCTCCGTCTTCCATCCGGGTACTGTGGTTTTACATCCGGGTCCTCAGCTTGCATCCGGGTTTTTCATGAGCCGCATTGCCTGCGTGTGGGTGTGTGTGTTTGTATTTGTATCCATCCGTGCACAATATAGAATTACGTTCTCTCCGAAAACTTCCTCTCATCGCATCAATATGCTGAGATCCATTCAATATAAACACAACCAAGAGACATCAACAACAACAGGCACATTGCGTAATACACGTTTTATTATCCTCACACAACCATCACCACCACCACCTGGCGTTGACGCCGTCAACGATCAGCATGTAGACATATAGAGTATGTACGACATGTTATGGTATTCATCAGTGCATGGGTGACGCATTCAGCCGATGGAGGTGGTCGGTCAGCTTGGTAACGAAAAACGTGACATTGGTCATCCTCTCTACGACCCATTGTGTGTTGGGGCGTTGTTGTTGAGCCCATTCCAAGGGATCCACGGTGTCCAGTTTCTCCAGCATCGTCTCTAGCGACGCCCGGTTAATGATGGTAAACGGTTGGTCAAATACCCGGATGTTACTGCTCAGGTAAAAGTATCGGGTTTGGTCCGTGTCCTTATGCTGCAGCACATAACCAAACGCCAGATTCAACTTGAAGACCGTAGTTTGATCGTTGAAGATGGCTTCCACATAGCTGCGTAGACGGGCGAAGTCGGTCAGTCGGAAATTGCAGATATCTTGAATAGGGTGATGACGGTAGAAACAGTGCCGGATCATGGGCCAATGGCGCCGATAGATGTCACTCACTGGATGGTCTTCGTGTAACAGATCGCTAGGAACATTTATGGGTTCGTTCACGAAGTGTACTTTGCCCTCCACGTCGTACAAAATCTGGCCCAAGGTCTTGTCGTCGGAATTTGACTGTTGAATTAGGGCGACATCATCATCATCGGCCCTCGTGCGATGGGTGGGAGTTCCCGCTGTCTCGATACTGGTGCCTACGGGCTCCTCTACCTGCAAACGTGGCTGCAGAACAGGGTGTCGTGTGCGTTGGTGTCGCAGCAACTGACTGGTCAGTTTGAAAAGCCGACCACATTCTTCGCATGGACGCTTGGGTACTTCATGGCGTGCACATGTGTGGCGCTGTAAATGATCCGGGCGCTGAAACGACAGTGTACATATCGTACAGCTATACCGGGTGGTTCCTTCGTGCTTGGTAGCCTCATGGCGGCGCAAGTCGTGCAGACGAGTGAATGATTTCGAGCACGTAGTACAAGTGAACATCTTGGTGGTTGACAGAGTGTCTGATGAAACGGCCAGGCCGCTTACCTTTTATAGCACGCTAGCTGGTGATCTATTTTTAGCACACTCAGTTCAACTACCCCCATGTCGAGGATCGAGATGTACTGGTGTACGACTGAGCCGCATTGCGCGCGCGTGTGTGTATGCGTGGGCAGTGGATTTTACATCCGGAACCTTGTCAACATTCGGGTTTCCCAATGGGTTTTTCCCGTCGTTCCTCCGTCTTCCATCCGGGTACTGTGGTTTTACATCCGGGTCCCCATCTTACATCCGGGTTTTTCCATGTTTACTGTCACGTGTCCGAAACCGAAAGTTGTCACAAGACAGGTGGCGCCCCATGTCGGAAATAGTAGATCAGTATTGTAGATGTATTGATAATAAGAAGTTTGAGTATCTATGATGACCTATATAGAACGGAAGTGACCTTTGACCCATGCGCACCATTATTATCCGGTATTCTGCAAGAGCATTTCGACACCTGTTGACCTCAATAATTTGCATATGACCTCTGTGAGGTCACTATCGCTTCCGTTCACGTGACCGGAACTGACATTAGGCCCCTGCGCGCAACTTTTATCCGGTATGTTTTGTCAGCGCGGGTAGGGGCCAAAGGTCAGTTCCGGTCTCGTGAACAGAAGCGGAAGTGACCTCACAGAGGTCATATGCAAATTATTGAGGTCAACAGGTGTCCAAATGCTCTTGCAGAATACCGGATAATAATGGTGCGCATGGGTCAAAGGTCACTTCCATTCAGTATGGGTCATCATAGATACTCAAACTTCTTATTATGAATACATCTACAATACTGACCTACCACTTCCAACAGGGGGCGCCACCTGTCTTGTGACAACTTTCGGTTCCGGACACGTGACAGAAAACATGGAAAACCCCGGATGTAAGTTGGGAACCCAGATGTAAAACCACAGTACCCGGATGGAAGACGGAGGAACGACGGGGGAAACCCACTGGGAAACCCGGATGTTGACAAGGTCCTGCCACTCCCCACGCATACACACACGCGCGCGCAATGCGGCTCAGTCGTACACCAGTACATCTCGGTCCTCGACTTGGGGGTAGTTGAACTGAGTGTGCTAAAAATAGATCACCAGCTAGCGTGCTATAAAAGGGAAGCGGCCTGGCCGTTTCATCAGACACTCTGTCAACCACCAAGATGTTCACTTGTACTACGTGCACGAAATCATTCACTCGTCTGCACGACTTGCGCCGCCATGAGGCTACCAAGCACGTAGGAACCGCCCGGTATAGCTGTACGATATGTACACTGTCGTTTCAGCACCCGGATCATTTACAGCGCCACGAACGTTCAATTCATGGGCCACTCAAGCGTCCATGCGAAGAATGTGGTCGGCTTTTCAAACTGACCAGTCAGTTGCTGCGAAATCAACGCACACGACACCCTGTTCCGCAGCCACGTTTGCAGGTAGAGGAGCCCGTAGGCACCAGTATCGAGACAGTGGGAACTCCTACCCATCGCACGAGGGCCGATGATGATGATGTCGCCCTAATTCAACAGTCAAATTCCGACTACAAGACCGTGGGCCAGATTTTGTACGACGTGGAGGGCAAAGTACCCTTCGTGGACGAACCCATAAATGTTCCTAGCCATCTGTTACACGAAGACCATCCAGTGAGTGACATCTATCGGCGCCATTGGCCCATGATCCGGCACTGTTTCTACCGTCATCGCCCCATTCAAGATATCTACAATTTCCGACTGACCAACCTCACCCGCCTACGCAGCTACGTGAAAGCCATCTTCAACGATCAAACTACGGTCTTCAAGTTGAATCTGGCGTTTGGTTATGTGCTGCAGCATAAGGACACAGACCAAGCAGCCCGATATTTTTACCCGAGCAGTAACATCCGGGTATTTGACCAACCGTTTACCATCATTAACCGGGCGTCGCTAGAGGCAATGCTGGAGAAACTGGACACCGTGGATCCCTTGGAATGGGCCCAACAACAAAACCCCAACACACAATGGGTCGTAGAGAGGGTGACCAATGTCACGTTTTTCGCTACCAAGCTGACCGACCACCCCCATCAGCTGAATGCGTCACCCATTCACTGATGAATACCATAACATGCCGTACATACTCTATATGTCTACATGCTGATCGTTGCTGAACGCCAGGTGATGGTGGTGAGCGGATAATAAAACGCGTATTACGCAATGTGCCTGTTGTTGTTGATGTCTCTTAGTTGTGTTTATATTGAATGGGTCTGAGCATATTGATGCGATGAGAAGAAGTTTTCGGAGAGAACGTAAATTTACATTGTGCACGGATGGACACAAACACAAACACACACACGCGCGCAATGCGGCTCATGAAAAACCAGGATGTAAGATGAGGACACGGATGTAAAACCACAGTACCCGGATGGAAGACGGAGGAACGATGGGAAAAACCCACTTGGAAACCCGGATGTTGACAAGATCCCGGATGTAAAATCGACTGCCCACAAACACAAACACACACACACACACACACACACACACACGCGCGCGCGCAATGCGGCTCAATTGACGCCAGGACATCTCGGTCCTCGACTTGGGGTAGTTGAACTGAGTGTGCTAAAAATAGATCACCAGCTAGCGTGCTATAGAAGGGAAGCGAGCTGGCCGCTTCATCCGACACTCTGTCAAGCACCAAGATATTCACTTGCACAACTTGCCAGAAGCAGTGTACTCGTCTAGAAAGTTTACGACGTCAGGAGGCCTCCAGCCACAACGATGCACGGTATACTTGTATAATCTGCGCACGGTCATTCAATCGGGAGGATAATTTACTGCGCCATGAGAGGGCACTCCACGAGGGTGTGACGGTACAATGTAACGATTGTGGTCGACTCTTCAAACGACCCAGTCGGTTAAGACAGCACCAACGTTTGATTCATGCCCCGGTACCATGGCATGTGCGACAACATTCTACTAAAGAGGAGCCGCGGAAGGTCAGACCCAGTGAAGATAAGCCCGGGAAGACGAACGCCACTGGTGATGCGATGACGGAGAGCCCGCCTATACCCACAGTTCAGAAGAGCCTGGATTTCCAGCCGGACCCCACCGTTACGGTTTCGAGTCACACGCCTGAGTACATCGACCATTTTCTGGACGAGCCCATAAATGTTCCTAGCGATCTCTTACAGGACAACCATCCAGTGAGTGACATCGATCGGCGCCATTGGTCCATGACACGGCACTGTTTCCACCCTCATGGCCCTATTCAAGATATTTACAATTTCCCACTGACCAACCTCACCCGTCTACACAGCTACGTGGAAGCCATCTTCAAAGATCAAACTACGGCCTTCAAATTGAATATCGCTTTCGGGTACATCTTACGTCACAAAAAGACGGACCAGTTACGGTATTATTATCCCGGCAATAATATCTATGTGTCTGACCAGCCGTTCACCATCATTACCCGGAGGTCACTAGAGACGATGCTGGAGATACTGCACACCGTGGATGCCTTGAGATGGGCACATCGTCAACGCCCCAACACACAATGGGTGGTAGAGAGGGTAACCAATGTCACGTTTTTCCTTACCAAGCTGACCGACCACCGCCATCGGTTGAATGCGTCACCCGTGCGCTGATGAATACCATAACATGCCGTACATACTCTCTATGTCTACATGCTGATCGTTGACTTGAGCTCATTAAACACTTGTACCTAATGTGACGGTGCGTTAAATAATGAAACATGGTGTTTGATATTTCGATTTCTTTTGCTGTGAACATACTAAACATACCCAGGGCGGCTCCACCAGCCTGGGTATGATGTAACATTGGGGATAATAAACTATATAAACATTGCTGAACTTGTTGTTTTTCACGACAACCGCTATCCGATTGTATAATACAGAACATATAATGTATAATACAGGACATATTATGGTACAATACAGGAAACATATGGTATAATACAGCACAGATTTGGTATAATACAGGACAGATACTGTATAATACAGCACAGATTTGGTATAATACAGAACATATATTGTATAATACAGGACAAATATGGTACAATACAGGACAGATTTGCTATAATACAAGACAGATATTGTATAACACGGGACAGATATTGCATAATACAGAACAGATATTGCATAATACAGCACAGATATGGTGTAATGCAGGAGAGATATGGTATAATACGGCACATATATGGTATAATAGAGGGCAAATATTGTATAATACAGCACAGATTTGGTATAATACAGGACATATATGGTACAATACAGGACAGATATAGTATAATACAGCACATATTTGGTATAATACAGGACAGATACTGTATAATACGCATGACAGATATGGATGGTCCATCTCTACATCAAATACCCTCCTTCACTGCCCCAAAATTCCCACTTTCGCTACTACTCGTCCTGATGACGTCACCAATGACGTCACAGATGCTGTGGACATCCCTTAAAATCGTGGTCTCCACCCCGAAGGCTAGAAGATGACACCCCACAGGACGCATTCGGACCAAGGATGGTCCATCCCTACACCAAATACCTTCCTTCACTGCCCCAAAATTCCCACTTTCGCTACTACTCGTACTGATAACGTCACCGATGACGTCAAAGATGCTGTGAACATTCCTCAAATCGGGGTCTACACCCCGAGAGCTACAAAATGACACCTCCCAGGACACATTCGGACCAAGGAGGGTCCATCTCTACACCAAATACCTTCCCGCACTGCCCCAAAATGACCACTTTACTTACTACAACCAACTGCGCATGCGCAGATTGACGCGACTTGCATTTAAAAATACGCCATTCTGACTCTACCCCATACAAGCTTCACTTGGACACCTTCCACGACCCATTCGGACCCATAGCGGTCCATCTCTACTCTAAACACACATCCACATACCCCCCAAAATGCCTGCTTTCTATACTACGGGTCAGATTGCGCATGCGCAGAATATTGAAAACGGACGAACTATTAGTCCAGTCGGATGCTCCTCCACGAGAGCTTCAAAATAAGACCTCATACGACACCATAGGATCATAGGGGCTCACCTAGACCCCAAAACGTCCACCCCGTATGGGCCTATACCCCATAGCCATACAGTATAGGCCTATGGGCTTACCCAGGACTCGGTGAACTTTTTCCAAAAATTTCACCGTTTCGCTTCGAAACCCTTCCCATCGTGTTCTAAATGACGAGACGTGAAAAACAAATCCAAACAACCCATATCACAATGAACGTATGTGAATTTCCCGGGTTGAACCTATACTCCCATATAGCCAGTATGGAGCTATATGGGCCTATCCACACCTACCTGGTATTTTTCCAAAATTTCACCGTTTCGCTTCGAAACCCTTCCCATCGTGTTCTAAATGACGAGACGTGAAAAAGAAATCCAAACAACCCATATCACAATGAACGTGTGTGAATTTCCCAGGTTGAACCTATACCCCCATATAGCCAGTATGGGACTATATGGGCTATATGGTACTTTTCCAGTAATTTCACCGTTGCGCTCCGAGACCCTTCCCATCGCGTTCTAAATGACGAGACGTGAAAAACAAATCCAAACAACCCATATCACAATGAACGTATGTGAATTTTCCAGGTTGAACCTATACCCCCATATAGCCAGTATGGAGCTACATGAGCCTATATACAGACCTCGGTGACTTTTCCCAAAAATTTCACCGATTCGCTCCGGGATCCCTCCCATTGTGTTTTTCTCGGCGAGACGAGAAAAACGAGACCCCACAACCCAGAGTAACACCCACAAAAAAAAAATTGACCACCCCACCCCCCATATAGCCAGTATGAGCCTATATACAGACCTCGGTGACTTTTCCCAAAGAATTCACCGATTCGCTCCGGGACCCCTCCCATTGTGTTTTTCTCGGCGAGACGAGAAAAACGAGATCCCACAACCCATAGTAACACCCACAAAAGAAATTGACCACCCCTCCCCCCATATAGCCAGTATGAGCCTATATACAGACCTCGGTGACTTTTCTCAAAAATTTCACCGATTCGCTCAGCGACCCCTCCCATTGTGTTTTTCTCTGTGAGACGTGAAAAACAAGACCGCACAAGCCATAGTAAAGCCCACGAAAAAAATTGACCATCCTCATACCCCATACAGGCATTTTCCCTTATATTGTATAATACAGACCCCTATTGTAGGGGTAGAGTCCGAGTTCCGCTTTTTATATTTTCGGAAAAAAATCCTAATTTTACATGAACCCACCCCATTGACTTGATAGGCAGACCCCGATAAGCCCGGGGACCGATATTAGCCCTTTTGGCTAGAGGTGATACGGGGTTTCCCCTATTTTAGGGGTAAAGTCCGTGTTCCGCTTTATATATTTTCGGAAAAAAATCCTAATTTTACATGCGCCCACCCCAATGACTTGATAGGCAGGCCCCGATAAGCCCGGGGACCGATATTAGCCCTTTTGGCTAGAGTTGATAGGAGTTTTCCCCTATTTTAGGGGTAAAGTCCGTGTTCCGCTTTATATATTTTCGGGAAAAAATCCTAATTTTACATGCACCCACCCCATTGACTTGATAGGCAGGCCCCGATAAGCCCGGGGACCGATATTAGCCCTTTTGGCTTGGGTTGATAGGGGCTTTCGCCTATTTTAGGGGTAAAGTCCGTGTTCCGCTTTTTATATTTTCGGGGAAAAATCCTAATTTTACATGCACCCACCCCATTGACTTGATAGGCAGGTCCCAATAAGCCCGGGGATCGATATTAGCCCTTTTGGCTAGGGTTGATATGTGTTTTCCCCTATTTTAGGGGTGAAGTCCGTGTTCCGCTTTTTATAGTTTCGGGAAAAAATCCTAATTTTACATACACCCACCCACTGGATGCCCCTTCACGAATGCTTCACTTTGATACCTCACTCGACCCAATCGGACCATGCAGCGTATTTGAAGTCTGGGGACTACTTTTTCTCCGCGGAAGCTTTTTCCCACGACCGCATCACCGCCAGACCGCATCACCGCGGATGAATACATTCCCTGCAACAATTGGAACTCTCCTGTGTTGGAGGTAGCTTTTTGGTCATTCTGCCGGAACTATAGTGCACTTGACCTCTCCTCCACGTGACCTCCACAAATTATGCAAATTTTTGAGGTCAATATGACTCGTCCCGTCTTCTATATACTACTATTGTCTACTAACTTGATAAAAGTGATTTTGTTGCAAATATTCTGTGTACTAGTTTAAATTGAAAATTTCCAAGTTTTGTTTTTATTGTTGTTGTAAATGGTAGAATATATATTTTTTCCCACATGTCCACATCAATGGGGTCAAGAAAAATCTGGTTCTATTTCCGTTCCCACACATGAAAATATTCATCCTGATGATCCTTACCTGTTATTTTCTGGAAACTAAATCTTTCTCCGTCACACTAGTCGCTTTCATCAACATTTCCAATCCTGATGAATAGCTGAACACGAGCCGTTTTCACAGCGACCCTCACTTCTTCCATATTTCGGCAGACGCCATATTGCACGAATACTACAATACGCATGCGCAGTTAGACAAACCTGCACAACGTGACGTCTACCGTGATATGGGAAATGTGCATGGGGGTCGTTGTGAAAACGGCTCGTGTACAGCTAATCATCAACATTTGAAACTTTCATAAAAACGACAAGCGTGGCGGAAAAAGACTTAGCTTCCAGCAAATAACTGGTAAAGATCATCAAAATGAATATTTATACGGTACGGGTTATACTGAATGAAGATCAATGGACGGTATGTGTGACTATCAACCGCAGGCATTATTGATAGGAACAGTTGTGGCTAATCTTACACTAGTGCTATCTAAAAACCATGCTAACTAAACTAGTATCAAAATAAATCTATCGTCCAATCAGGTGACAACCTGAGCGAAACAACTTTAAAGTGACGCCCCTTGTAATTACACACGGGAGAACGTGGACCAATATTGTAAGCAATATAGAAAAACAGTATCCAAATAAAGCATCATGTCCAGATATGGTGCGTGGTAAACGTTCTTCTCCAAAAGGTTCAAAGTCTGATTTTGCCGGGCAGCAATTAAATATCAAGAAAACCGTCTCGAGCAAAGTTGTACATATCCGTGAACCAAATTGTTAAGGCGATATTTGTCGTGAATGGTTTAATATGAGATCGCCGAGAATAACGGCAAACAGCTCGTTCGATTTGTTCATATCGTTATTAGATGGTAATTACCTGGATTGGGAGTACACCGGAGTTCTGTGTGTAACCGGACACGGTGCGACCAAGACGCAATTCATCCGAATGGGCACGCTTCAACGTTCTCTGAACAAGAATCAGAAATTCATTCTGAATTTACACAATCATTTGCACCTGCATGTACTTTTATGGTTAGTGAAAAACGGTTCAAATCTTCAATAATTTTCCTTTCGCAGTTACGACAAACGTTTGGTGGGGGGGGGGTCGGTTTACGTCCGCGCTATACGGTGCCTTCAAGAAATTCGTTCATTAACAAAAGTAGACAGGTTAGTAAATATGTTGATGAATATACATGTATATAGATCAGGTAAATAAATCGTACAAAGACAATTAAATATCAAAGGTTGTCTGAAATTTCGTTCAAGTTCTTATAACATGAAAATCTGAACAATACATGTACATGTCTTCTTCGTTGACCTTGCCTGCTCCATCTCCTGCTGATACTGGAAAACAGCACCCAGTGTACAAATAGTTAACAGACGTTCATACGTCATGCCACATATTTTCTAATATTGCTGAGCTCTCAAAACCTTTCCAAATGTCACTTTGTTTTTACAATGATACAAATACACCTGCTAGTAATCTTCGAGGAATTCGTTCAATTTGGGATATAGTGATGTGTCAAATTCTTATCTGCTTTGCTGTATGGCGAAGTGCCATAGGCAACTTATTCATGCTCAAATATCACGACCTATATTTACCTCAAAGCCCTTGGCGATCTATTTCTTTTTGCAATGATGATTGTTTTACCGGTTAAGGGCGACTCTATATCATACCGCCACTATGGGCTGTATATACTACTGTACCGTAACTCATGAATGGAGGCTCAATACGTCCGTGCATATGATGTCAAATGTGAACCACTGATAATAGAGCAATATGGTGAAAATATTGTGCACTTCGAGGTAAAAGCATGAAACTTGGCATAATAGTAGCCAATGATGACCTGATCAATTTCTGATAAGCACCCACACAATTTCCCCCCGACATGGCCGCCAGATTCAAGATGGCCGCCATAATAATGGCCAAAAACTGAAATTAACTTAGTTCATTGTTTGATTTGTGTCAGAAGCCTAAAATTTGGCATGATGCTAGCCATTGGTGTCTTCGTCATTTTCCATTTAATGTTTCGATCGTTTATCAAAATGGCCGCCAGAATTCAAGATGGCCGCCACAAGTTAGCCTAAAGTCACTGTATCCTTTGCAAATAAGGGTATATTGCTTTAGGGAGCGATAGTTGTTTCTGCAGTAATCATTGCATGACATTTGCGTAACCTACTCTTACAGGACATCTTAATTGAACAACAAAAGGCCAGGATCTTGATGATATTTTCATACTTCATTTAA